>VSMD01136725.1:0-89309 GCA_008750895.1 Mirza zaza | reverse complement strand
CCTAGGCACACGCTGCCCGTCACAGAGGCCCCTGTGGGCAGCACTGGCCAGGCTAGAGCACTCCTGCTGTGCCCCTCCCTTGGCCAGGGGCTGCCCCAGCAGGGCGCAGCTCAACTTGAATTATCCATTCATTTGAATTTTATTGTAAGAATTTATTTATTTATTTATTTTGAGACAGAGTCTCACTCTGTTGCCATGGCGTCAGCCTAGCTCACAGCAACCTCGAACTCCTGGGCTCAAGCAATCCTTCTGCCTCAGCCTCCCAAGTAGCTGGGACTACAGGCATGTGCCACCATGCCCGGCTGATTTTTTCTATATACTTTTAGTTGGCCGATTAATTTCTTTCTATTTTTAGTAGAGACGGGGTCTCGCTCTTGCTCAGGCTGGTTTCAAACTCCTGACCTTAAGCGATCCTCCTGCCTCGGCCTCCCAGAGTGCTAGGATTACAGGCGTGAGCCACCTCGCCTGGCCTAAGAATTTATTTTTTAAAAGCTATTTATATCTATTTGAGTCAGTATAGATCCACAGATATTTATTCTTTGGGTTAGGGTACATTATTATTATTATTATATTTTTTGCTCAGATTGTCCCAGATTTGCTCATTAAAGACTCCTTCATGCTGTCTTCCATGCTCTTTTGACAAGCTGTCATTCTACATTTTTCTGAATACCTCCTTCCTTTCCAGCATCATAAAATGTTTGGGTTCCTATTGCTATTTTTCTTTCCCAGTCCTGGAATCAGACATTATTATTATTTTTTTTTCAAGGAGCTCTGGCTCCTTTTCTTGAACAATGATACATAGAAAATAAGATCGGGGTGCTAGGTATGGGAAAAAACCAAAAAACAAAAAACAACACTTTGTAACATGCTATGGAAAAATAAAGAGAGAGAAAAAGATGAGGGCACTGTGTCCCCAAAGCTGAGCACAGTGTACTCGCTGGACACCCAGTGTTTGTTGCTACTGTGGCTGAATTTTCAAGCCGGATCTAATCAATGGCAAAATTCTTGATCCAGACAGCATGGGTAGGGTGACCCACTGTCTCAGTTTGCCAGGTACTGAGGAGTCTCCTGGGACATTGAACTTCTAGTGTGAAAACTGGAAAGTCCCAGGCACCCCAGGATGGGTCACCCTACTATAGGATAGATGTGGGTGGGGGAGATCAGTGTGGGCCGCATTCATCAGAGAAGCTTTCTGGGGTGGGGTGGGGTGGGGAGCACCCCTTGGGCAGGTCTTTAAGGCACTGGGAGAGGCTGAGAAACCCCCTCTCCCCTCCTTAGGCAAGTCAAACCCTGTCACTCTCTGTGACTGGCGTTTGCAGCGTGGGTCTCATGCACAGCTCCTGATTCTCTGCTCTTTCTTCACTGAGCTGTAAATAATAGCTTTGGAGTCTCAACAGTGCTCAGATAAGCTGCGATTGGAAATACAGTCTGTGCCTGTGGAGTGCGTTTCTCTGCCAGGGACAGCCCGTGAGAGGAGGAGGTGGGAAGTCCAGCTGCACGGTTTCCACTGGGCTTCCAGCAGCATCCCATCTGAGGTTTACGGAAGCACAACCGAATCCACAAAGGTTTTGTTTCAAGCATCACTGGCCACTGCGCCTGCGGAATCTCAGCTGTTCCTATTGAGTATTTCCCATAAGGGCTGTGGGGAAGGCTGAAGGATCAGGACAAGAAAGGTTTAGAGATGCATGAATCCCAGCCTTAACCACTTCGGTACCAGCGTCGACTATAGTCAACAGCCACAGATGAATGGGAGTGTCGACTTTAGCCAGCAGCCGTGATATGAAGGTGCACAGCCAAGTGTCGACTTTAGTCGACAGCCAAAAGCTTTTACTTTTATCTCTGCAGTTGCGGTGTGTACGTTCAGCTAATAAGTAACTACGAATCTGTGACCTTTTAACAAGTCCTTAGTAGGAGTTATTATAGTTATTTTCCCCTAAAGCTACCTGCAAAGTTAAACAAGCTTTCAGTGCCTTAAAGCTTTCCTCATCACACAAGAGCAAAATGGATTCGATGTCAACGCACAGCACAAACTATTGTGTGGACTATGAGTGTCAGCTGTATGCAAGGTTTCATGGCACCGAAGTGGTTAAGCAGAAACTCACTCAAGCATTTTGTTAGCTCCCTGCCTTTATGCACAACTGTATTACTGGCCCCATTGTATACATTCAGAAACTGAGGCTTCGAATGATTAATGGCCACGCCCAAGCTGCATTATGGCATGTGCTAGAGATGGGGAGAACACTATCCTCCAAGAACAGTGCTCATTTTGCCACACAAATGCTTCCTCAAATACATTCTTAAAATCCACATCATGTGCATCATGAGAAAGACTTCGCTTAAAGAAACGTTTGCTTGACTTAACCTAGATTTCTCCATCTCGTTTGCCTATGGAGCCTTTTCTTCACCAGATGCCTATTATGAGACCCCAGAGAGCTGAGTCCAAGAAAGTTGTCACAGATGGGGAATTTGAGGTTAAACATAAAAGGTAGTAAAAATCACTGACATTATAGAGGTTCACAAATACTGTAACCACTAACGAGGGAATTGTTTTGGCTGATAAATCTATATGACGGATACAATATACGGACATTTTTGGTTGGCTGAGCTGTAGTTCACTTTAGACCACAAAATAACCTCCCCCCTCTCTGGTGCTGCCATTCCCAGCAGTTTGTTTCAAGCCTCTTGTGCAGCCAGGGGTGAAGGATAACAGTTTCATCAAGAAGTTTTAGAGACTTTGGGCACAAGCACTGCTACTTTGGGGTCTAGGTGTCAGAGCGTGGGCAGAGTCATTAACAGGGTCAACCTGTCCACCATGATGCAGAATTCAGAGCAGGGCTAGCACTTTGAGGATTTGTGGTTTGGGAAGCATTAGGAGACAGCACCTTTGACAAACACATTGCCATTTTCTTACCAGGAACGCCTGCCTAGAAAGTGAGAAGAATAGGATAGAACAGAAGATAGCCAACAAAAAAGTGTAGAGAGGCTATGAGAAGGACATTTGTGGGAAGGGAAGCCACCAAGGTTTCAAGCATAAGCTATGAGTCCAAGGTTGTTGGGAATCAGAAACCAGACAACTACTTATCACATAACAGTGAGATATCCCTTCATTCCTGCTAGACATGGTGACAAAATTAGAGCACTGGCAGGGACATGGAGCTATGGGAGGGCACTACTCTGCTGAGTAGGAAGGTGGACTGGTACGGATGTCCTGGATAGCCACATGGCACCACTCATGCGAATTACATAGGTGCACACATGTGACCCAGAAACTCCTTGCCTGGGGTCTATCCCAGGGGAAGTCTCTCGGGGTCCAAAGCGGGACATGTACAAGGAAGTTTGCTGCGTTATAGTTCACGGTGAGGAAGTTGGAGGCAGCCTGGGAATTCATTCATAGTCATTTATCACTAAGAGAGTGGAAATGGGCAGGGGTGCTCTCAGCTGTAAGCATGGTCCAGCCATACTGGCTGTGGAAATAGTAAAATAGTGTCCTCCGGACGGTTCATAACCAGACACTTCCTTGACCTACTAAATGCCTCTCTGTCTCTCCCTAAATCTGCCCAATCCTTGCATGACACAGTGATTTAAGATTAAATCCCACATCTCAGGGGCCTCTGGGACCCAGCGCCAGTACTAAGGCAGCTTCCTGGTTGGGTCATGCCTGTGTCGTTCAAAGGTTAAATATTTTGGACGGTAACTCCATGGAGAGGTCAGACGAGGTAGATTTATACCATGGACTACTAGGCAGTAGTTGGAAGCAATGAATGTAGACATAAGCTTATATGTTAGCGAAAAAAAACTAGTTCTTATGAAAATGAATTATTCTCTATGAATCCCATTTATGTAAATCAAAAATTGCATGCATGCAAAACTAAGATGAGCATTCTGTAAGAGTATATTCAAAAGGTAGGGTGCACACACAATACATTAAAATGAGTGCTTAGGGAGGAAAAGAGCACTGGAGCGGGTTATGGTGATTAAAGGGAGTGAATGAATGAATGAATTAAACAAGATCACAAGTCAGTAGTGAGGCTATACAGGGAGGAGCACGACCGACTCCACCATCAGCCACTGGAGAACAAAGTAGAAAAGTATTAGCTAAAACATAGCACCATGTGCCAGGCATTGTTGAAAGCACTTTGCGCATGTTAACTCATTTGATCCTGACATCATCTCTAAGCCCCACCATTTTCCTGTCTCTGCAGTATCCTGGCAATATTGTAGCTGTTGCAGTGACCAGAGCAGCCAACATGGACCTCACTCGATGAGCCAGAGCAGCAGAAGAAAAAGGTGGGAGAGTTGTCCTGTCCCTGGTTTGCAAACCATGTGAAGACAGTCAGTGGGGACTATGATAGGTTCCTATTGCTGCAGTAATAAAATCCACAAATCCAGTTGCTTAAAACAACACGCATTTATTCTCTTACTGTTCTGGGGGTCAGAAGTTCAAAATCAGTTTCCCTGGTCCAAAATCAAGCTGTCAGCAGGACCACATTACCTCTGGAGGCTCCAGGGGAGGATCTGCTTCCTCATCTTTTCCAGCTCCTAGAGGCTGCCCACATCCTTTAGGTCACAGCCCCTGCTCCATTTTCAAAGCCAGGGCTGCTGTGTCTCTCTGGCCATTCTCCTGTAATCACAGCTCCCTCTCTGACCTCAGCTGGAAAAAAGTGTCTCTCGAGGACTCATGTGATTAGGTCGAGCTCACCTGGATAATCTGGGATAATCTCCCCTATCTCCTGGTCTTTATCCTTAATCACGACTGCAAAGTCTCTTTTTTTCCATGTAAGATAACATATTCACAAATTCTGGGGATTAGGGCCTGGGCATCTTAAGGGCGCCATTATTCTGCCTACCGAAGGGATTCCCAGAAACTCTTTGGCGTGGAATGACTCCGAAAGAGAAAGATGGAGTTTTTTTTGCAAGTAGGGTGGGGCAAGAAGGGAAATTTACTGATGATATTGGTGATCCTATGACCTTGTGGATAATTCAAATGTTGACGAAGTCTGCCAACATTTGGGTTGCACTTAGAATACTGAGTCATTTGAAAAAGATCAAAAAAGAGCTCAAAAAAAGAATAAGAGAGGTTGAGGGGAGCAGTTTGTAGACTCTGAGGTTGACTGTGGAGGGGAGCGAGTGGGGGCAGGAGAGTGAGGTGGGGGGTTACAGGCCCTCAGATGTACTGTGTTGAGAAGAAAAATGCTAGAAAGCTCCCATTTCCTTGTCTTCCATAAAAGAAAGCTAAGCTAACTAAGCTCACTAACAAAAATAGCAAAAAGTGCCATTTACTTTTTATTAGATAGCTTAGTTATAAAGCAATAACTCTGGTATTAAAAATGTTTTAATATTTTAAGGTAATTCCTAGTAGAATTAAAAACTGCATGTTTTCCTTCTTTCTTCTAAATTGGTGACAACACCGAAAACAAGTTGAGCATTACTCGTACATTAGAAAGCAAAATAGAAAAGATTTCATAAAGGAACATAAAGAGAAAGCATAAACTAGGCTGACAGAGGCCAGATCAAGAGAGGCAATTATAGCAATGACTGCAACTAGTGGTGTAAATTCTACTAATAAGAAGCAAGGACACTCAGACTACGGGACTATATTTGTTTAAAGAATTGCTGCTTGCAAGACACGCAACTGAAGCAAAATGAACCGAAATGTCTAAAATGTGAAGCTGGAGTATATACAGCTATTATGTATCCACAATAATTAAAAATTAAAAAAAAAAATAGAAAGCAAAGATAGGAAAGGTAATATTAATTAAAACAAAAAGTGACGGCCAACATAGGAAAAAAAAACATCTAAGGCAAAACTATTGACCATGATAAGTGGGAAAATTACCTATGATTAAAATATATTATCAATCATAAAGTTTTAAGAGGATCGAAGTTTTATTCTTTGAATCGATATAATATATAAAATGCAACCCATTGGAAATATATGAAAATTGCTCTGCAAGGTGGCTCATACCTGTAATCCCAGCACTTTGGGAGGCTGAGGCGAAAGGATCACTTGAGCCCAGGAGTTTGAGACCAGCCTGAGCAAAAGCAATACTTCATCTTTACAAAAAAAATAGAAAAATTAGCCGGGAGTGGTGATACATACCTGTAGTCCTAGCTACCTGGAGGCTGAGGCAGGAGGATCACTTGAGCCCAGAAGTGTGAAGTTGCAGTGAGATGTGATGACACCACTGCACCCTAGCCGGGGTGACAGAGTGAGATCCTATCTAAAAAAAAGGGAAAATAAATAAATATATGAAACTCGTAACTATAGTAAATAATTTTGATTCACTGATATATAATATATATATTAATGACAAATGAAGGATTCAGAAATTAAATATGGATATAAATGTTAAAAAAATGAAAATAAATTAGGTAGAATGAATGGGATCAAATTTTTTTTACTTTACTGAAAAATGTACCTCCTTTTTATATGCTTATGAATTATTTATGCAAATTGATTGTATGACACACACTAAAAGGCACAAAGATTCAAAAAAGCAATTCAATAAATTAGAAATTAGAATTTCAACAAATATTTCATAATAATTGTTTTAAAACTCAAGATTAAAATAGCAGGCGATTCACAAAACAGTGAAACTTCTTTTTAATTCAAAATACTACAGAAACATATATTCAGTCAAAGATTATAATACCATATTTTAAATGTACCTTTTCTATGTTTAAATATGTTTAGATACACAAATAATTACCACTGGCTACAGTTGCCTCCAGTATTCAGTATGGTAACATGAATACTGAATACTGAATGTTTTTATAGGCTTGTAGCCTAGGTCTGCAGTGGGCTATACCATCTGGGTTTCCTACCTTGCAGCCCTCAGCTACCCTCTGCTGAAAAGGTGCCACCCTGGCCACTGGAGACACTTCCTGGAAGACCACGGGAAGTGTCACCTTTCTTCACGGGTTAATTTTTTAAGGGGCAGAGCCACATCTGTGTTCATTCCACCTGTGGGTTTGAAGGTCAACTCTCAGCAGTACCCATTTAATCCTTGATGGTGCTGATGAAACTTGGAAATATTTCAGCTCAGGAAATAATTGCATCTTCATTATGATTACTCTCTAACTCTTAATTAGCAGCAATAATCCTAAAGCACGATTTGTAAATATTTGTTCAACATAGCCGACAGAAGCCCTGGCATGAATCAGGACACTCAAGTTCACTGCTGCTACTTATCAGCTGGTGTCTTCAAATGGGTGCCTTAGGCCTTCTAGGCTTTACTAGCTTCCCAGACAAGATGGAAAGCAAGAGTCTTTGCTTGCCTTCAGGAACTTACAATTCTTTAGGCCATACCCTAGCCGCAGCCATTCTCTCTCCTGCAGTACTCTGCTTGGGCCAAACGGGGCACACTGTTCCTCATCTTCCTCCACAGCATGGATTTCCACCTGCCCAACCTTGTCCAGGCCATGGCCTTACGTGGAATGTCCTTCCCTTCCCGTGAATGGATCTCTGTGTTCCTACATTCCACTCAGGCTTCTAAATAATGCTTCTAATGTAATAGATGTTTCATATGGTGCTATAGATTCATGTAGGGTGGGAAACATGTTCAAAAGCCAGGCAGTTTTCATGTGTGCCTCTTCTGGGCTCCCTTGAGTCTCTGATGACCAGGGATACAGGGAGAGCTCACACACACATACACACACACACACATGTATATAAACACATGTATGTTATATGTATATATGTATTTATCACATTTGTTTGCACATATCTATTAATATCTCCCTACTACCCTCTATCTCATTTATTAGCTCTACCATCCTTCTACCTACCATGGATCTCACAGAAAGCCTCTGCATCATTTATCTTTTATTGCTCCTAACAACACTGTGAGGTATGAACTAGTAGTACCCTCATGTTTCAGAAGAGGAAACTGAGATTCATAGAGATGAAGCAACTTTTCCCCTTTTTCCTTCTTAGAGTATATCCTACTAGAACTTCAGGACCAAGTCACTTATAAATTCATACTCCAGAGTGCCTAGCACCAGGCTAGCTTATTAAATAATAAACACACATGTTAAATAAATAAGCAAATGCCCATGAATGCTACTGTTTGATTATGTTCTAGGCCTATTCCTGGATTTCCTTTGGGCCATGCATGCAATGGCAGGGTTGCTTTTCTTGGCTACTACCATGCATTCCATTTGAGGAATAATTTAAAAGTGTGACCACAAGATAAAATGTCAGTCTAACTCTGGGTTAACCAGTGTTTCTAATCAAGCCATGATATGCAGTGCTTACAGCTAAACACAGTGTGGCTTTGGTGACAACTCAGCAAATAGTTTGTTGTCTTCATTATCTCATTCTCTGACATTTCTCTGATGAGTTTATAAATCCCTGTGGAATCATGGCCCTGATCTCTTTAATGAGGCCTTTAAAACCTGGGGGAAAATTAGAGCAGCTTAGAAGGTTGGCTTTGCCTATACCTACTTCTTACGGTACCATTTGGTAGACTGGTACGAAATTAACTGCAGGTTAATTTTGTGTGACTTGGTCAGGGCACATGATTGAGTTAATTCTTCAAGCAGCAAAAGAATACTAAAAGCAGTTTCTGTCTTCCCTGACGTGGTGGGTAACAGAAACGGAAATATTGCTTTTCTCTAGGAAGGAGTGAAGGGAGTGGGGAGCTTGGCGTCCATAGTCATGAACCGGGTTATAATCCTGTTGTGTTCAATGTTTACTGAGCCCCAACTCTGTGCTAGATCATGGGCTGTGTGCTGAGTTACAGCAATGACTGGGGAACTTGGAGGAAGTGACACCACAGCGTGTACAGTACTAAGAGGCACGAGTGAGCAGGAGAATACATAACCCCGATGGGGCAGACGTTCCTCTGCTGGTGTTCAGCGCCACTCCCAACTCCTGCTCTGCTCTACCTCAGTACTGCACGTGCAGAACAGGACCTGGGGACCTGTGTCCCCCAGTCCCTTGCCAGCAATATTCTGGTTTACATTCCGTCTGAGAGGCACATGTGCAAGATTTGGAAGGAGAAGCAGAAGCCACTTCCACTCCCCTGCCAGTGACAGAATGAAGGGTTTGGGCAGACGTGTGATTGGGCGCTGCAACACCTGTTGGTGGTGCTGCGGGCAGCTGTGACCATCCCTGTGGGTTTCTGGCCTGGCATTAGTTTAAGCTCAGCTTGCCGTCTGTAACCACTGAGGTTTTTGCTTTGTGTCAAAGAGAGCTCAGGTGCACAAGATGGATTAATCATAAGCCTTGGTTCATGGCTCACCCATTCTTGGTCCATGCATGGCCTTTTGTTGGTTATTTATTTGTTTGTCAATTAGCATGTCTTAATAATGCAATTAGCATCCAGGAATCCATCACTCTTAGATCCTATAGAAACTTTCTCTTCTTCGATGTGCTCTGCAAAATGCTTGCAGAATTTTTCATCTTGGCTAAAATAGCTATGCGACTTTGCAGGTCTCCCTTTAACCTCATCACTGGATCTATATCTTTGATAGATTCTGTGTATATTTTCCTTTTATATGAAAATAAAGAATAGGCATTTCAAACCCATTTTGGCACAAAGAATAATGTCCACCTACTAGTGTAAGTTTTGAATGGATCAGTCTTGGGCAAAAATATAAATGCATTGATATTTCTGTTCTTCACTGTTAAGCATATTGGGGCATTTCTATATGAGCAGTATGGCACAAGTCACATTAAAGCTTTGGGAACGCTTTTTTGGATTAATTGAGGAACTGAACCTTTTGAATAAACATATGTTTTTACATAGTAGATCCTCAAACATTAAATGAAGTAAGTGAAAACTATTTAAAGATTTTTTTAAATGATACATTTGTTAGATTTTTAATCAAAAGAAATTTTATATCAAAGGGCACAATAAAATATAATATTTATAAAATGTAAACAATTATCTTACTACTTAATTGAACAATTTCAACTTTTTAAAGGTATAGGTTTGAACTAAACTAATAATTAAATACAGAAAACCATGTTTCAGTATGCCAGTTTTCTTACCACTAAGTTAAACAGAAAGTATATTATGTAAACAAAATAAAATTTGGGAATTCAAAATAAGTGAAAACAATAGCAAACAAAGTAATTGAATTGACTGAAATTAAAATTTAAAAAATATTTTTCTGAAATGATTGTCATATAACCATAAAGGTATGCTCTAAAGTGAATGGGAACTGCAAAGCTAATTCTTTAAGATTTATTTAATCATTTCTTAGAGAGTTGGCTATTTCCTATTATAGAAGGTCAGTTAGTATGAGAAGCCCCATAATTCACTTTCACTTTAATTCAAAATGAGAGAAAAAAGTAGATTCTCTACTGGGTGCTAAGCAACTGGAAAGGAGTCTCAGAAATCTTGTAAAATCATCTACTCTGGGGGCTTTCCCCCAAATCCAAGAGATCTGCTCCAATTTCCAGAATAAATAGCTAACCACATTTTTCAACCATGTTTATAGTAGATTAGAAATTTCTCCTGTCATGGACTAGACCTAATGTGGCCATCAAAAGAAGCCACCCATTTGCAATTAGTACCACAAATCAAGTGCATCAATGCTTAAGTGATCTTCATTCTCAGCCTACAGACTTCTGCCTGCTCCAGCCACAGCACATACTCAGAGATCTATAGGTAGTGACATCTGTAACAAAATGGGAAGGGCATCTCATCCAACATTCTAGGCAGCAAAAGAATAATTGCAATCACAACAACCTCTGTTGGACAAAGTGCCAAGAACGTTCCATTTATCTACCATCTTTGTGCCTGCCGGGTAGGTACTGTTATTTGAATTTTACAGGTAAAGAAACCGAGGATTGGAAACTGTGTGACTTGCCCGCAGCTGCAGTGACTGAGTGATGAAGCCAGGGTTTAACACAAATTCTTCTCTAAAGCCTACATCTTCTGTGCGACACTAGAGTGCTAATAACCACATTATCCTCCCAGATACTCCAGCTCTTCCAAGGATGGAGTGAAGACAGCCTGGCAATTTCTTGGTCAAGTGAAATTATTAGAAGACTCTTCCCTGTCACTTTCAACTACTGGAGCTGCCCTCGGAAGCAAAAGGAAAACTATCTTGTACCTTTCCTCCACAGGAAAGGCCTTCAAGTATTTGAAGACACCCCCCACCCGGCCCTGTAGTAGCCTAGGTCTTCTCCTCTTCAGGCTGATGTCCCCTGGGCACATGTATTGCTGAGTTCTCCAGAGAGACAGAACCAATAGTGTATACATACACACACACACACACACACACACACACACACACAATTATATATATAATATATATAATATATTATATATATATTCCCTTCCCTTCCCTATTATATATACTATTCCCTTCCCTTCCCTTCCCTTCCCTTCCCTTCCCTTCCCTTCCCTTCCCTTCCCTTCCCTTCCCTTCCCTTCCCTTCCCTTCCCTTCCCTTCCCTTCCCTTTCCTTCCCTTCCCTTCCCTTCCCTTCCCTTCCCAATATATATATTATATACTATATAGTATATGCTATATTATATATAATATAGTATATATTATAATATAGTATTATATTATATATACTATATATTACATAATATATTATATATAATAGATATTATATATTGTGTGTATATATATGTATATACACACACACACACACACACATCCACACTAGAGTCACACCAGAATTCACAGATTCAAACTAGATCTCCTCCATACATATATGGGGGTGAGGGGTGAAGAGAGAGAATGATTTTAAGGAATTGGCTCACACAGTGACTTAGGGAACTGGCAAATCTGCAAATCTGTAAAATCTGTAGGGAAGACTAGAATCACAGGCAGGTTTTTTATGTTATAGTCTTGAGGGGGAATTCCTTCTTCTTTGGAAAAACAGTTTTTGCTCTTAAGGCCTTCAGCTGATTAGCGGAGGCCCTTCTACATTATCTTATTTATTTAAAGTCAATGGTTGTAAATGTCACATCTAAAAAATATCTTCCCAACATCTAGATTAGTGTTAGAGTAAATACATGGGCCGCCATAGCCTAGCTAAGTTGACACTTGAGGTCTACCATCATAGAACAGTTAAGTGGCAAAGCCGAGGGGAAGAGAGATCATATTTTATTTCCAACAAAGCAGTAGCTGAAGGAAATGAGAAGCAGCTATTAAGTGGGCTGGGGACAGAAGTGGAAAGAGAGACCATCCCATAATATTCAACCTGGAAAGATTATCTGCATTCTGAAAGCCAGACGCATGAGGAGTTCATAAGACCTGTCTCCTCCACAGGTGCAGAAATCATTTTGCTGACCAGAACCACAATGCAATCTCAGAGTCTATTTCAATTTGTAGGCAGCCCTTTGGGAAACATCTCGCAAAGTTGCTAGATTGCACCAATTGTGAGGTTACATACACAAGAAAGGATGGAGTTCCATCTACCTCCCATTCTATGGCCTTGGGGTATTTTATCAGCCAGTTACAGTAGAAGTGAGCTAACTTTTCACAGGCTTGTTTTTAACAGATCCTTTTACCCTGTGTCTAACCTGTTTCAGTTCTCACTCCTGATGTTTGGAATCTTCTTGTGTTTATATCTCTCCCTGTCCCTTAAACTTAAATTGGCATTTAGTATTTCATATGCCCAGTTTAAGTCAAATGGCTATGTAAGAAATTGAGTCAGATTCACATTATATCTCCTCTTCCTCCTCTTCCTCTTCCTTCTCCTATGAAATCAGAGTGACTTCACTATAGTTAATCCCCTGGGAATTCCTAACTCTAACCTCTTTCATAATCAAACCTATCTAAGAGCCCTACAATGGGGATGTTTGGGTCATTTAATTTTGTGTTTTTGATGGCATGTAGTACCTGGTCAATAAATGCTTGATATTATAATTATTCTTGTATGTGCCTGGAAACCAGAAGTTAAAAAAAATAGTTCCCCAAATCAGTAAGTGGGAGAGAATGAAGCTCGTGAACCCAGAAACACAGTCAAGTAACATCACCAAATTCCAAGTGCCAGGAATCCAAGAACACACATAGGGCAAAAGAAATCAAGATGTAGTTGTCTAGGCAGAAAAAGATTCTGGAAGAAAAATTATCTGGAATGTGAACCACAGGCCAGGAACGAGGACACTCACGTTAGGTAGTGGAATAAGGAAAGTGGGGTGAAGACATGAAGGTACCAACAAAAGACATCTGCTGTGGTCTGGAGTGCCTTTGAGAGGATCTTGCTGTCAGTTCTTACTTCTTGATGTCCTAAAAGAACATCTAGTATCTGACAAGAAGAAAGGATTCATTAAAAGGGCACAAGGTGGAACAGGTTTATTGGACTCTTAGTCAAGACAAAAGCTCATGTTAGAGGTTTCCAAGTGGCCACTTTCACAGACATTTCACTTATTGAAAAATGAAGAGCAAGGTTCTTCCACAAAATAGCCTTATCTGTTCACTTTAGAGCTCTGAAAGTAGCATCACTCAAGCACATGTGAAGTAGCACCTACCGTTGGCTATTAATTGTGACAATGGCTGTTCCTCTCTCTTGGGACATACATGTGTGCACTTCAACTTGAACTTGGCAAGTGGTCCTTTCTGATAATGAGCTTCACCAGACATGACCTTGGATGGATCAGAGCAGGAAAAGCAATAGATCATTTCACTGCAAGGCCAGGAGGAGAAGTTTCTTACTGGCAACTGAGAGGTGAGTCAGAAGAGCAGATTCCAGTCTTGGTTCTACCATGATCCAGCCAGGTGAGCATACTCCACTCACTGAAATTCTCTGACATTCAGTTCACTCAATCTCAAAGGGATGCTATTGTAACTCAGATGTCACCTGGAATGATCCTTCCCCTTAAACTCTAGATTTTAAGATTGGTTTGCAATCCCATTCCATAAATTGTGGGTAGTCCCTTGTCTCGCCCAAAGAGTTCTGCAGGTTCTGGGCAGGCTTCCATTCCATCGCCACCTTTGGCTCCAAGCTTTGGCATTTACTCTTAGTAGTGATACTTCCTGACGTTGCTTCCCATCATCCAGACAGGGAAGTCTTGCCTTCCCCTTGATTTCCCACCAACCCTTCCCACTTACATAAGGTCTTTGTCTCTGTGGATGACTTTATTGAGTATTCAAATGCAAACAATTTTAAATCAAACATTCAACATCCTTGTTCTCCAAGTCCATTGGACCTCACTAAGCCAGACCCTCTTTCTCTTCTCTCTCTCCTCACTTCTCTGGTCTCCCCCAAATCTCTATTCATTCTGTTGTAGAATAGTTTGTTTCTTTTTGACATCCTCTCTTTCCAACCTCTGCAGAGTCTCACTGAGTGGCTTGTAAAGATTGTTTCCTAAGCAGACACCCCCTGCTCTAAGAAGACTTATGACTCTGGTCTTTAGACATTAATTGCTTTCATCTCTATTTTATTGGAAGAACCCACGGTAATAGTAAACATAATGAATATAGTGAACCTGCACAATTCACAGAGACATCTGAACATTTATAATCCACTAGGAATTGTGCACTAAGAATGCACTAAGAATTTTCACATCAGTCAATTCACACGTTGCCTCCAAAGCTCTTAAGCCTAGGGTCCACATCCTGAACTGAGTTCACCCCAGGAATCGATAGGTCAGGAAAGGTGGATCCGTCCCCAAGATGAGTCAAGATGTTTTCAGAGAAAGAACTTACACAGAGAAGAGAATAATACACTGCAGGTTCGGTTCAAGGCCAAGGTGCCTGTGCTGGAGAGGAAGGCTGGAGATTCTGAGCATAGAAAGGTGCCAGCTCTTGGAGTCCAGCCCAATCCTCATGGTTTCTACTCAGGACACAGGGCAAAGGGGTTGCAGTAAAGAACACTAGCAGTGCCTGCCGTAGTAGCTTTGGTGGGACATCAGAGGGTCTTACTGCAGAGGTGGCTCCCCTGGTGGGCTGCAGTGCCAGTGTCTTTGCAAACATTGACATTGACAAAAGTATTGCTATTGGGCAAATATCTCTGCAGAAAACATTGCCATAGGCAACTCTGGGAAGAGGCTTTGGGAAGGGAAGAACACTTATATTAATAGTCAACAGAGGGACATCACAAATGCTTCTTGGGAACTCCCAGGACATTTTGTGGGCTGCTTGAGGGGGCTACATTCTTACAGATCATGTGGGAGTTGAGCCAGAACAATACTTTTATGAGAACCCTGTTCTTTTTCAAAAAATTATTTTAGCAGAGTTTTATATTTACAGAAAAATTGAGAAGATAGTGAGTTCCCATATACCCCCCTTTTTTCCCTATTATTAACACTTTAAATTAATATGATAAATATACTATAATTAATAAACCAATATTGATGCATTATTAACTAAAGCTCATTCTTTGTTCAGATTTCCATAGTTGTTACCTAATGTCCTTCTTCTATTCCAAGATCCCACCTAAGAAGCCACATTTAGTTGTCCTGTCTCCTTTAGGCTCCCCTTGGCTGCGGAAATTTCTTGTACTTTCTGTCTTTGATGACCTTGACAGTTTTGATACTAGTCAGATATATGTTAGGATGCCCCTCTATTGCAATGTATATGATGTTCTTTTCATGATTAGACTGAGGTTATGGGTTTTTGAGAAGAAGATTACAGAAATAAAGTGCTGTTTTTATCCCATCATATCAAGGGTATATACTATCAATGTGATTTATGACTGCTCATATTGTTCTTGGTCACCTGGTTAAGGTAGAGTTTCTGAGGTTTCTCCTCTGTAAAGTTATATATTTTCTCCTTTTACATATTATAGTCTTCCGAAGGAAGTCACTATGTGTAGCCTACACTTAATAAGGGGAGAGTTACGTTTCACCTGCTGGAGGGTGGTGTATCCACGTAAAATTATTTGGAATTTTTCATTGGAAAGTTGTCTGTTCTCCCATTTATTTGCTTTATTCAGTTACTTACATTGCATGGGCCAATGGATTTAATATATAAGTATTGTATACTTTGAGTTATAATTGAATACTATTATGTATTTTGTTGTTCAAATTGTGCCAGCTTCAGCCATAGGGAACCCTTTCAGTTGGCTCCTGTGTTCTTATGACATATCCCCATCATTGTATGTGTGTGTATGTGTGGATGTGTGCGTGGGTTGTCTACATTATTATTTTTTGTAAGGGGAAGCACTTCCTTTCCTTCTGGCATTATGAGCTGCTCCAGGATCATCTTATATACCTCCTGCCACAGTCCTGGAATCAGCCATTTCTTCAAGGAGTCTGCTTCTTTTTATTAGAGAATGGAGAATGATATTAAGAACCAACATTTGGATGCTAGGTGTGCTCATTGCTACTGGGCTGTGGTTGCTTCATGGTCCTCTTAGCTGATGGAGCAAGGAAATATGTTTGTACACTAACCAGTGTATATACATATATTGTCACATATTTCTATATGTAACCATCTTTATCTATATTAAGGTAAATATGAGTTCTTGCTGATGTCTCCAATTTTAATTTTTTTTGACATATCAATCATCCTGGCCTCCTCCCCTGTTGATCTGCACATTTCCACCCCGACAAGAAGAAATCAGACTCTCACCATTGCCCATCCATTTACTTCATTGTACATTTCAAGTATAAATGCATAGCATGTAAGAATTGTTAACCTGTACCCCTGTATCAGTTGGAGTACAATGCTTATGTGCTGGGGTTTTTTGCCTTTAGTTTTACAGACTCCACTCATTTCCTAAGTTATTTAGGTCAGCATATTTTCCCCCAACCTTCTTCAGTGAGGTTGTTTAATACATTTATTTGTATTACATTTAGATTGTTTTGTCATATTCTGCATTGCACCCTGGGATCCCTTGAACTCCTAAATGATTTTTTAAATGTACATACATTAAGGTTTATTCTTGGTGCTGCAAAGTTTTATGAGTTTTTAACGAATGCCTAGTGTCCTATATTCCCATTGCACTGTCACACTGAATGGTTTGACCACCCTAAAAAGTCCTCTGTGATTCACTAACTCAACCTTCCTCTCTCCCTGCAAACTGTCCCGGCAATCCATGATCTGTTTATCATCTCCATAGTTTTGTCTTTTCCAGAATGTCAGGTAATTGGAATCATACATGATATAGCTTTTACAGACTAGTTTCTTTCACTTGGCAATATGAATTTAATATTCGTTCATGTCTCTTCATGGCTTGACAGCTCATTTTTCTTTATCACTGAAAAATATTGCATTGCATGGATGTACCACAGTTTGTCTGTTCACCTATTCAAGAACATGTCCACATGTCTTGTAGATATGTTGTTAGATTTATACCTAGTACTATATCTAAATATTTTACTTTTTGGGGACCAGCTGCAAATAGCATTTCTCAAATTTCAAATTCCAGTTGTTCATAGTGGAAAATAGAAAAGAAATGACTTTTGTATATTAATTTTGTATGCTGCAACCTTGCTATACTCACTTATTAGTTCTAGGAGAGTTTTGTGGATTCTTTTGTATTTTCTACACAGACCATTATGTCATCTGTAAATATAGACAGTTTTATTTCCTCCTTTTTAATCTGTAATATTTTATTTCCTTTTCTTATCTTATTGCACCAGCAAGGACTTCCAGTAAAATGTTGGCTAGTGCAACTTGATATAGATATGTTAACTCACAAAATTCTGTAAGCTAATGGTATTATTATTATTTTACAAATACAGAACTTGAAGCTTAGAACATTTAATGAAGTTGGAAAAAGGGTACAAATGTACATATCCTATCTTTAACTAGGAAAGCACATAGCTTAGTGGTTAAGAGTACCTGTCTTTGCCACTTGCTGTATGTGAGGTCTTGAGAAAGCTGCTTAAGCTGTTTGAAGTGTGAGTTTTCTCAACTGAAGGATCAGGATGATAATAACAGGCCTATCTTAAGTTAAATAAATATATTAAAAACTATAAGGTACTTAGAATAGTGTATTGTACTAGGTGTTAAAAAAAAGAAGAAAACAATAAAGCCCTATGCTTTTGCTATTTCAGCATCTGCCTTTGAACCTGTTTTCATCTGAGACTGAAGGATATTAATAGAATCAATTTTCTAAGTTTATTGTCTGTGAAATACAGATGAAAGAGACAAGCACCAGATTAGTACTCAACACACATTGTCTATAGTTATTAAAATGTTTACTAACTTGGACGTTCTCCTGTATTTCACTATCACAACTATTCCTGAAATGAACATTCTTACTCCCATATTTTTGCATGAAAATGACTTCTGCAGACTGAAATCTAAGAAGTAGAGTTGCCAGGCCAAGAATAAGGATGTTTGAAATTTCAATACATGTCACACAATTTCTTAAGAATTGTACTATTTTAAACCTCTCACAAACAATGTTTTCTTCACAGCTCCAGCAGAAAGGGGTATTATCAACCTTTTTCATTTTCATCAGTATAAAAGTTGAAAAGTCATATTTTACTGATTCTAATTTACTTTCAGGTATTTATTTGTTTGTGAAATTAAGCATATTTATATATTCTTTGGGTTATTCAGGTTTTTTACCCATTTTTTACTTTAGATTTTTTTCAAGCACCTGATATATGCTGGACATGTTTCTGGGCACTAGCAGGCCAGTGGGTAACAAAATAAGATTTCTGCTCTTGCTGAACTGAGATTAGTTACTGATTTTTTTCTTCCTTGTTGATTTGTAATGGCTTATGTATACTTAGGAAATGCATCCTTTGTTTATGACATGCTACAGTTTTTTGAAGGGAATGGCATTTTTCAAGGCAGAGACTGATACGGGACATCTTTCCAGAGTCTGTTAAAGTATTAACTTTCAGTAGGAGCAGAGGTGGTTTTTCCGGACTAGAAGCAGCAGACACAATTGAATGTTAATGATTTTCCTGATTTATCAGTAAGAATCAGATGCCGAGTCTCTTAACACACGCTTGATAAGAGCTGGAGCATGGCGAGGACAGCAGTCAAAGTAATTCTAGAATCCCGAATGCCCTTGGTTATAGTAATTTTTTAAAACTAATTAAACAACACTTAATGGCATGGCGTGACAATGAATAGTCAGGCCCAAATCCAAAAGTCAAAATTGAAGCAAATTACCTAACGTGGCTCAATAATGGAGACATTTGGGTAGTAGATTAGAAATCAATAGTTTTCATCTGAGTATAGAGCTGGCGTATTCAAGGGGACAGTCTGTATCCAGTCCAAGCTGATGACTTAGAACCACGCGGGCAGGGTGCCGAGATCCGGTGCTGATGTAGTCGCCACCATTGCATCACTGCTCAGAGGAGCTGGTACATGTGGGCGCTGCCCCCTGGGAGCCTCTTGGCAGTTTTCCTGTGAAGGCGACATTAAGCTGAGGTCCCGGAGGACAGCTGTAAACATTTCTTCTGTCTTCTCTGTCACGTGTTTTCTCAAGGGGCGACCACATCTGCTGTGGGGAATCAGGTGAGGATCTGAAAAGCTTTGTTCTCTGAGGAGACCAGGGCACCATCCATGTGACTTGGAGGGGAAGGATATTTTTACAAAGCTGTCCCCAGCACGCAGACAAACATGCATGTGCACGTTCAGTTGTGTTGAATAATCATTTGACCCATGAGGACTGGAGTAGTTGGGAGATATGGCATCACACTCTCTCTCTCTCTCTCTCTCTCTCTCTCTCTCTCTCTCTGTCTGTCTGTCTCTCTCCCCAAATCTCCTTCATAAACTGAAAATACCCTGAGAAAAATGATCCCTCAGCTGTTTGGTTATTATCGGGTAGCACCTTAAAAAATAATCTCCAAGCTGACAATAGCCGCCTCAAAGGGGTCAACCGTGACTTTTGTGACTATTCCACATGATTTCAATATTGGACATTTGGGGATATTTAATATGATGCTGAAGCGAGCGGCGTTTATTTTCCTTACAGTGTCAGAAGTAAGCATTCTTGGCACAGTCTATTCATTAGAAAACACCACAGAACACAAATAAGATTTTTTAACAGACTAGTGACCCCCAAATGTTCTCTCCATATGAACTTCTCAAGTTTACAGTGTATTTGTCTAATTTTAAATTTAAGAACAGATATTGTTTATTTAGCTTTGCTATGTATATTTATAATTTATGTACTTTGTTTATACCATGTATATATATATGTTATATAACATATATAAACATTATATATATATTATCTATGGCTTATATATGGAATAATTTTTGCAACAACCAATTATATATGAAATTATATATGTATACTATATATAGTATATATGTACATATATACATAAACATTAGTCTTCATAAAAAGCACAAAATAGAAATTATTGTACTCATTTTACAAATGAAAAAGTTGAGTTTTAGCAAGGATTGATAGCTTGTTGAATGCTGCACAGCTAGTAAGTAACCCAACTTTGATTGAAACCGAGATCTTTCTTCCTCAGTCACAACATTAATATTAATATTAATAACAATGATAATTCCACTATGCTCCAGGTCCTGTTCAAAGTGCATTATATATTTACTTATTCCACCTCCATGAGCTAGGTATTATCATCTTCCCATTGTACAGATGAGAAAACTGAGATGTAGAGGTGTTAAACAAATTGCTGAAAGTCACATACTTAGTAAGTGTGGAACTAGTATTTGAACCCAAGAAGTCTAACTCCAAAGCCCAGTGATCTTTCTACTGTATCTTTAGGATCTATTCTTGAAGTAGAGGTAAGGGTGAAAGGAAATCACACTTAACCTTTTACACACATTGCCAAATTGCTTTTTTAGCAGATTATTCTTATTTATCCACCTACCAGCAATGCACGTGATTGCCCATTTGAGCACACTTCTATCAAACATTTTTTCTCCCCATAAAGAATAAAAAAATGTCCTGGCTACTTTGGAAGGTACAACATGCTGTATTGTTAATGTTTACTAAGTTTGCAAATATATCATGTGTTTAGTAGATAAATATAATTCCTCTCTGGTGAGTATTATTCTTGTCTTAGAACAGTTATGTTGAATGATCATTTGATCCCTTAAGGACTGGAGTAGTTCTGAGTGATATGGCATCTCCCTGGCCTGGACCTGTGGAATCTGTGTGTTTCCAGCTTCCTTGCTGACCCCAAATGCCCCTGACTGAACACCATGCCTCATTCTGGATATTTTAGTTCATTCTCTACCATTTTCCTGTTGGTCTTGTTATACCGTATCCACTTGATCCTGGAGGAAAGGAAAAGATGATCCTTCTCAGGGTCACAGGAGCCAAATTACCATCTCTTCCCTCCATCGCTGCAGGTTGGTTTTCTTGTTATATATAATTGTTTCTTTCTTAGGCTCCACTGTCATTTCCTTAATGGAGGACAGATAGAGATGTTACTACCATAGTTTTGGAATCAGGCAGACCTCAGTTTGAGACCTGACTCAGCCACTCATAGCTGGGGTAATGTGCAAAGATAATGTTCAGAAGAATTTAACACAGGGCTGACACATAATGTGTGCTCAATAAATCTAGCTATGATCAGTATTATTAGTAGTAGACGTGGAGATGTATCCTGGGAGCATATGGGAAGGAATAGTCAAGAGAAGAAAAATGTTAAGGGGAAAGTGGGGAGGGGATGGTTCCTTAGGAGAATTAATGTCCCAACTTTACCATTTTGCCAGGGAGCAAAATACCATGGCCGTCCTCTGCTCTAATTTTATTAGTAGTTATTTAGGCTCTTAACTGTATTCCCTTATTCCAATAATAATTGACAACCAAATGATGTGGCTTCCATTTGTCTACAAGTGGTACAATTGACAGAAACCTTGGATATTCCTTGACTAATCAGGCCATACATTATTCAGGCTTTAGCTTATCTGTTCAACCAGAAGACACAGTCAGAAGACGTCACACTCGGAGTTATTCCCATGGGCGCGGACGTTACTACCGGATCAGAACATTGGGAAAATTGAACTATACCTCCTTATAATATTTTCATGAGAACTTCATTTTCTAAACCTGCCTCGCCACGTCCCAGAGATTTATATAGATGATTTAGTGCTCTGCTGTGAAGATAAATATGCCTGAGGTTTTAGAAATGTCAAATATATTGCTCAAAAATGAAAATTTCAGGCTGTCATCTTCCTGGTCTACATGGGGCCATAGAACCTGTTTGGTTGATTCTTGCCATCCTATTATCTCTGGCAGTTCCCTACTCCACTTCCCATATGCAAAGAAAATAGCTGAGTCCTTCTTTACACACACATACACACACACACACACTCATTTATTCAATGGCATCTTGATTGACACCCCTGATCAGTGTAGTCATATAACTGACCAACACAGAGATAAAGTTTGGCTTGCTCCAACTCTGTCTCTCTCCTATCTGCCCTCTCCATCCCATCCCCACTGCCCTGGAACTTTTATGTAATCTTGTGCAGCTCAGCATGCTATTCTTTTCTTATTTTCCCCCAAATTATCTTCCTGCCAAAGCTATTTTTCTAAAATGCAAATAGTCACATAGCATTTCCCCACTTACGTCCTTCCTAAGTCTCTCAAACCTCTATGGCAGTGCCACCCAATAGACGACGATGATGGCTATGCCCTGTATCTGAGCTGTTCTGTATGGCAGCCACTAGCCACATGTGGCTATTGAGGATGTCAAGATGGGTGAGAATTAGACATTGAATTGTCAAAAAAAATGTTAATGAATTTAAATGTAAACAGCCATATGTGGCTAAGGTGGTTCGTATTGACTGCTGTAGGCCTATGTGATAAAGTCCAGGTTGCTTAGCATAGTACACAGATGCCATGCAAATGGCAAATGACAGACAGCCTCCATCATTTGATTCCTGACTACCTCTTCAGTCCCAGCCAACACTGTTCTCTGACTTGCATTTTTACGGGCAATAGTCAACAGCTTGTAGCTCTCCAAATATGCTTCACCAGGCAATGCTACCATGTCTTTGTACAAGCTATTCCCTCAGCCTTGTATGTCTGTCTCTCCTGACCTTATAAAATTGTCATACCCTTTAGGATCCTTTAAAATAGATCTGAGATTTATCCCTAGAGGGACTCTTCCTTGTCTAACCCAGGAAATCAATTCCTTCCTTAGATTTTTTTTTTCACCTCCCATATGTGATTTTTTTCTTATTGTACAGATAACATTAAATTATAATTACTCACTGAACTGTCATTTTCTTGTGGACAAATGCATAACTTCATTTGTTTGTTTCTCTAGCACCCACCACATTACCTGGGATGAAATGGTCATTTAATAAATGTGTGCTCAATTAGGTGTCATTGAATTATTTAATCGACATGATGTAGGAAAAAAATACCCCCTTTCATTATTTAACTGATTTTCTGGTTCAGCAAGTATCCTTTGGACTTGGTTTTAAGTGAAACACCAAAAATCTCATTTCCTTAGCTGTAAAAAAAGAGTTGGGGTTGGAGTGAGATTACTGAATAGAAAATCGACTGCAAATGTCAAAATCCAGTTTCACCTGTTCATTCAGCCCAGACGGTTTGAGAATCAAAAGCCATTAAAAGTACAAAGCCTCTTTTCAAAAAAAGACCTTATTCAGTTGTAAGATTGTTTTTCTCCTACAACCATTTGCCAAATTTCAGTTACATTTAAAATATATGTAGTGCCTGTATTTTCAGGGAACGTATATAAATTAGAGCTGTCCTTTGCATGGTTTAAAATATTATAGTAATTTCTCTAGGTGGAGGGAAGCAACTCTCCTTTTAGTGAGTTCATTCCTTTAACAGATGTCCATGCAATTAATGGACTCCATGTGGTGGGTATCTATGAATTTGACCTGGAAAACACCATGAATTTCTCTCTCATTTTTCTCTAGCTGCTCTTAAATCTAACACATAATATTGGCCAGCTCAGTTTTGATGCACACCTAGGCTTTATTTGCAGGAACTAAAATAATATTGGATGCTATTATATCACCCACATGATCCAGCGGCCTCTGAAATCGCAGTAACTCAAAAGTCAGAAATGAGATCAAAACCTCACATCTGTACAGCGTTTCACAGTTTACCAAGCGCATTTAACCCTATTATCTCATCTGATTGTTACAAGAATCTTTTGAAATAAAAAGAGCAGAAACCATTAGCTGCATTAATAAGAAAGGAAAAAGGAACTGATGCTCCTATTGTTGATGTGACATGCCCAAGTTCTTACAGCTCGCACAGCGGGGACAGAGAACTCTTATTCTCTCTGACCAGAAGTCCTGAGCTATTTTCCCTACTCACTCTGCTGCCCAGGTTGTGGGTCATCCCTGCTCCCCCCCCGGGGCCGGGATCTTGCAGCCCACACAGTAGAAGTCTTCCCCAAATTGCAGCCTCAAAGTGAAAGTGTGTTCTCCCCATGCCATCCCGTTATTTTCTTTCTGGAATGTTGCTTCTAGTAAATGAGGGGGAAAATTGCCCATGACAGCTTGATAAGTACCCCCAGCCATGGTCGACAGAGGTTACCTCCAGCCACTAGGTGAGAAGTGGTCTCCATGGAAACCCAGAAGCAGAGCTATTTCTCAAATACTTCCCAACAGCAAGAGCTCAATTACAAACTTTGTCAAGAGTTCGAATGTGCTAAAGGTTGAATGAGACTACTACAGTCAGACTTTTGAATAGGGGAAAAGGTCTCCAAATAATCAAAAGGTATATTTCTAAAAATTGTCCTTTGGTATACTGATATATATATATATATATATATATATATATATATATATATGTTTGTGTGTGTGTGTGTGTGTGTGTGTATAAACACACTGCATTGTATATTCTTTCAATCTCATTTGGTAACAATAATACCTCTACTTCATCGTCTCTGGAGTTCACCTTATAGATGAAGACATGTTATAATGAGGATATTAGAAAAAGTTTATAGCCAAATCATCTTGTTTGGAATCCAAATGGAATCTACTGCATAATAAACATGACTTTATGTCAAAGATTCATTATGAGGCTTCCTGGTATTTCACAGTAATAAATCAGCAAGTCTACAAAATACCCCAGTGAAGGAATGCACTTTGTTGCCAGATGCCCTCCTTAAGCAAGGCGATGAAGGGCCTCTCTATTTTCTACCAAGTACCTGGAATGAAAAAGGAAAAATCTGAGCCATCACTTACCCAGTCCTTCCCCAAATGCCAATATGTTACCCTACAAATGTGGACTTCTCCATGCATTTCTCAGGACCTCAAATTCCTCTCGAGGGGCCTGCTGTAGACTGTCCTCCAGCTCAGATGTCATTAATTAGCATTTTTCTTCAAACAGAATAAGTAGTAGATCATTCCACCTGAATTCAGATGTCCTGGAAGGATGTAAGTAAGGGTAAAAAAAATAAGATATTATATTCAACCCTTAGCCATTCCTGAGAGGATGATCTACAACTGTGTTTAGTGTCGGGCAGGTTATCACCACTCTGTTTTTCTGCTTCTGGACTGTTCACCAAGACCATGACTTGCTGTGACTCTAAGCAGATGATATTATTTTAATTACAGAAAATCATTGCGAGAGTGTGTGTGAGTTATTTATTGCTGTTGTAACAAACCATCTCAAAGCCCAGTGGCCTAAACTTTATTATTTCTCACAGTTTGGTGGGTTAGCTGCAAAGGTTCATCCACTCCATGCCTTGTTGGCTGGAGTCACCTACGCAGCCACGGTCAGCTGGAACGTGGGGTGGGGACATCCAGGATGACTTCACGTGCCTGGGAGGTCATATGGGGAAGCCGGAATGGCTGGTGAGTAGTGGGTCCTCTCTCCCCATCAGGTACCTAGATTCTTACACAGGGGTTCAAGAAAGTGAAAGCTGAAGTTACCCAAACTTTTATGGGCTGGGCCCAGAACTGGCACAGAAGCTGGCACTGCACTCTGTTGGTCAAAGCAAGTTAAAGGCCACAGAAGATGCAAGGGAAGGAGAGATAGAATCTGCCTCTCAGTGGGAAGAGTTGCTTGTGCGTGTAGGGATGGGACATGGGAGGGATTATTTGTGGCCATATTTGGAGACAACACCATGGTCTGCCCTGGAGCCTGAACAATTTATGTGGCTCCCATATGCAAATTTCACCTACTCACCCCAAAGATCTTCAGTCTCATCCAAATAGTGCCTCAGGCTCAGGCCCAAAAGCTGGGACTTCAACTCCAAGTGGGAGTGGCTGGAGGTGGATGGAGCACCCCAGGTATGGCTGCTCTCGATCTGGAGACTTGGAAACCAAAACAACAACAGTGACAACAATGGAAATGATCGGCACCTGCCCCCAAATCCATTCAACATAAATGATGAAATAAGAACAAGATAACTACAATAGATACTCCTGTTGAAAAAGCCAGACATACGTCATCAGTTCCCCCAACTCTGGGGGCAGGACATGTTCCTTGATGAAGGTCCAGTTCTGCACTATGAGAGTGAGTCCCCAATTCATCATCCTCTGCTCGAGGCTCTACATTCAGAGATCTTGACTCTGCTCTCAGAATCATTCTTTCTCTCATAAGACAGGGCCCATGCTTACAGCCGAGTATTCTCAGCCTTCTTCCGGCCAATAGGTAATGTTAGGCACCCAGAGGACTCTTGTCATTTTTAATTTCTTATTTCAGTCCAAGATGGGAATCTTGTATGATTATTTCAAAACTTTGTGGGTTTCCTATGAATCATAGTTGGTTCAATCCATAGCCCCAAAGCCACATCCATAATTCCCTCTGAGGCATACTTTTCTCTACTATGGGTGTTCCTGTCTAATGTGGCACATACCTTTAAGAATCTTAGATAGTCTATTGTCTAGCTTCAAAAGTCTGCTAGCTCCATCTTAAATTTTTCAGGAGTCTTATACATAGGTCTTCCAACCCAGACTAGAGCATCCTGAGACTCTTACTTGGAGGTGTGCCATGATACACATGGGTGGGAGGCATTGCTAGTGGCTATCTTTGGGAATAATGTATCCCAGAGCTGAAAGGGACCTTAGGGACTGTATGATCATACTCATTTTGGACCAAAATAAGCCCATTTTAGAGATTAAAAATTCAAGGTTGGCACTTGACCAGCCTAAGAAAAGAAAAATATTCAAGGTTGAAAGAAAAGACAGGAGTTGACAACAACCATAAAGAAAGTGTGTCAAGCAAGAAAGAGAAATCTCCTCTCATGTTAAGGTTTAGAAGTGCTTTCTACTACATTTCCCCTTACACTTAGTTGCAAAGAAAAAACTGCTTTAAAACATATTATTAGGCATATCAAAGATAAATTATCTTTGAAGTATCTTTTTTTAAACTCATACCATTGCTATCTTCCTTTAGTATGCAGAATAGAGTTGGCTCTACTGGAAAGACATAAAATCAGGAATAGTAATCAACACAAAGTGGGAGACCAAGCTCCCAATTCTTGTATTTTTAGAACATCTGGAAGAAAAAGAAAATGTCATTTCTTTGGGGGTTATAAGTATGTAACTATCTATTCATTCTTAATTCATTCATGTAACAGACGCTTTTTAAACACCTTCTATAAGTCAGACTACACGCTCCACATTGGAGGCTGACCTTTGGGACACTAGGTAGAGGTATCGGCAGTTGATAGTTGGAAATACGAACATGTAGTGGGAACAGAGCAAGCATCTTTACCTGGAGCTGCTGAATAATGGCGTGTAGGAGCGGAAATTCACTAAGGATTGGTACCTGCACGTAGGACAGTTGGGTACAGGTACAGGTAGAATGTAGCGCGAAGGAAGGACAGGCTGGGAAGAGAGACCCTGGGAACATTGGAAGCATCACGCAGCACTTCGAGTTGGATAAGGAAGCTGCAGGGTCAATAACTTCATAAGCAAGAGTGGAAAGAAAAAAGAAAATGCAGCAATTTCTGTGCCAACCTCAAATCTGAGTCCCTTTACCCTGGATTAGAATTTACAGTTTTCAATTTATTGGTCACCATAATGTCTACTCACCAAGTTTGCTTTTGCCTTTTTTTGTTGTTGTTGCTGTTGTTGATGCTGCCCATGGTAACACAACCTGGTGATGGAAACCATGGCCAGAGCTATTTGAGGGAAGCAGCTCAGAGCAATGACACATGGTCATAAAATCAGCTCATGTGAGCAAAGACACAGGGGTGCTGAGGAAGTGACCATACTGAATGCACTTACATTTTCCATTTGGGTCATGCCATTCACTCAGAAAAGCATTTTCGATTTCCTTTTAGATCATATACCCATGCTCCAGGACCATTGCCACGAGACAGTTGGAACAGAAGTTGTAGAACATGCTTTAAGCAAAGTGAGTATACATTATTTGAAAACATCATTCATTTTTAGAACCTGCAGCATTTCACCAAAGTGAACATTAGAGATCGTTTAGCTGAAAATCTGCTACGAGTTTTTTAAAAAATAAAAAACCCAAAAAGCCCAATTCTCCTGTGCTCAGATAAACCTGGGCAGAGTGACTGTGTTCAGGCTTGTGCCCAGCCTGCCAAGGCTGGCTACCTGTTTAACCTCAGCCACGGCACAAACACAAGGCTGGGGGCCAGACCAGTCATATTCTCAAAGAGGCAATCAAGCTGCCTAGCAAAGAAAACAGAGGCAGTGAGAGGGCACGATGCCATGAAATAAATTAGAATGAACATCCCATTTTTATCTCCATGGCAGTCAGCCCATTCCATTCTTTGCCTGCTATTTTCATATGTTAACAGCAGTTTGAGAGCTGAATAGGAAGAGAGGAGAAATGGTTTTAATGGAATGGAGGGGGAGAGAGGGAGAAAAACACTCGTTGACTATTAATCCAGACCTGGTAAAAACCCAGTTGTGTCTATTGTAACCACAGATGACCGGATTTGATTCGGAGGCTGGCCATGGGTGGCAGTGTCTTCACCCATCATGACCGTCTCTGCCTCTCTCTTCAACCCTGCTTCCATAGCCTCCGAAAGCCTTGATGGACGATGCTGACATTCCCCTGGTTCTTCCCCAGGGATCTCTCTAGTTGGGGCTATAGAACTCTCCCTAGTGGAAGGAGGACAGACTCTTCCTTCTCAGCCTCTCTGCCCCCAGAGAGGGTCAGTGGTCCTCCTGCTCACACATCCCTGGTTCCCACGCTGATGCGGCATTGCAGAGAGCAGTATGCTTGCGATGGGCTGGGTGCCAAGCACTGAGATCGTGCTAGAAAATGGCCTGTTTCAATGGCAGATTTTGTCCATTAAAACCTATTACGACTTCCCTCCCAGAGCCCAGCTGGTTCCATTATAGAAAATTGGAGTGAAATGATGTCAGGTTTGTGCCGTAAAAATGAATAGGAATCTTGCTTTTCATTATTTTAAATTGCAGATTGTTGCACTGATATGTATTTATTTTTGTCATTTCTCTCTGGCCCCAGTTGAGGGTCTGACCCTTGAATAATGAATAAACAGAAAGACACATGTTGGCACTTGAGCCTTGCCTGTGTCACCCTGGTTTTTCCTTCCCATTTGTGACAAATTCGAAAAATGCAACACTCTTAAGGGGGTTTATAATCTGCACTCTTTTAAACTGTCACTCAATCTCTGTCTCAGAAAATAGGCTATTGAAGCTAAGGAGGAAATATTTTATAGAGACTTCAGTGACGCAAACTTGTTTCCAGGCTTAGAGGCAGTCCTCTGGTCGTTTTGGAATTAAAATAGGAATTTGGAGTAATTGTTGCTTATTGAGATAAAGGAGGTTCATTCGGAAATGCCAAATGCATTTTAGCAGCCTTAAAAATGATGACTTCTTTTGTTTGGGTATAATCGAGTTTTTTAGATGTTTCTTTCAAACCCAGGGTTTTTACAGGGTGAATCTCAAGACTGAGCAAAAGGTCAAAGCAACAGCAAATGTAGTAGTAATGACTGTGGGTACATTTTAAAGTCTTCTATTGTTAAAAAAAAAATTTATATCTTGTTGATCCAGCACTTGAAAGGCTACTGAAAGTATAAGGACCAAAAATATAATAAGTCCTAGAATTACTAGAGATATGAGAAGCTGTTGAAGTGCTGTAGAGATAAGAGAACTTATACCCCAGGTCATCCTTGATTTTCAGGAAAATGTTCAACTCACAGTGGCCTATAGCAGCCTTAGAATCATAGAACACTACAGATGAAAAACCCTGGCAAACAAATAATAATAAAAATACTAAAACACTATTGTTTTCAGAGATGCGGAAAATGTCCCAACACCTATTTTCTTTCCAGTTTATTAATTTAAAAGTGTGACTAGTAGATCCCAGGGCAGATGGTAGCACCAGGGACCACACAGAAACACCTTCCACCAAGTCCCGTCCTTCTAGGTAAGTCAGAGTCCTCCCTTATGAGCAATGACCACAATAAACACAGAATCTGGGCTGTCCCTGAAATGGCACCATCTTTACATTCAGCCTCGTGGCCAGTGGTTAAAAATCTGGGCTTCAGAGTGAGCGAGAACACTGTGGGGCTATGATTTTCCCACTGCCAAATTTGAATGTGAGAAACAGAGAAATGTCAATCATCCCTTATTCCCTCCAAATCAAAGTCAATGCTACCCTGAGTTATCTGCACGCAGTGTGTTGAAAAATTCAATCTTGGTCGTTATTGGAATCCCTACCCCTAATTCATGACTTGGGTGTTTCATAAAGCCTAGAATTTAGAGAGGCTTCCAAAATGATGGTCATTCATGATATGGGCAGTTGATTTTTTTTTTTTTTGGTCCTAAATGCAGAGTCCCTTGCATGACTGCATGTCCACCACTACGTGTCATGGTTGGACGGGGATCTTTGCTGAGACTAGAAGCCCCTCCCCCAGGCCCAGCCCTCATGACCCAGCTGTGACTCAAAGTCATTTATCTCTGAGGTCCACCAAGTTGCCAGTTGAAGAGCAGTCTTCTTCCCAATCTCGGGGAAGTTCCTTCTCTTCCAGTTGGCCAACTGTGTCTTCTTTTCCAAGATTTTCCCCTCCATTCTTTCCCTTCTGGAAAGGTCTCCTGCCAATGGCCCTTAGCAACACAACGTGGACTGCCCCCCATTCCCTTCCACTCTTTGTTGGAAGGAAGAACTGCAACTTGGCAGCTTTAAAGCAGTTTTTAAAATCTGGATTTGAGTTCTGACTCCATCACTTACTAGTTCTGGGACCCTGGAAAAGGTAAATAAGCTCTCTGTGCCTCATTTTTTTTTAAGTGGCATAGTCACAGGGCCAGTATTACAAGGTTACTGTGACACTAAGTGGAAAGAAAAAGCATGTACACTTCCTAACTCGAAGCGTGTATACTTCTTAACTCGATGCACATAAGAAACATTCACAAAATACTCCTCAAGTTAGAATTGGGGCTTGCCCATTCATTAGGCCATGTATGTCAGATCTCAGGTGTGTTATTGAAATTGCTGTGAATTAGGTGTAGCCATGGAGCAAATCACTCCACAAGCATGAGAAAGTCTGATAGAGTAGTTCATAAGTCAAAATGCAGGGACTTCTGTTACAATACACTGTCTTGAATGTGGCGCAATGTGTAAGTCCAAGGACATAGTAGGGAGAGGAGAATGGGTTGTTATAGCTCCCTCTGTAGCTACTGAAATAATGTTAAGTTTTACGTTTTGTTAATGAGATAATATAATTCTGCACCAGTAATACTTGCAATATCTGTTCATGGTATGTAACTGCCACCTGCTTTATTGTAATAGAAAAACAGACTCAACAAAATTTAGTATTCATAAAATTTTTCAATTGGGTCCTTTGGGTCAACAATAGAAGGTGGCAGAAAATACACAAACAAACTGGGATTACTAGAAAAATTTACCCACATGCACAAAAGAGCACCATAGATGTAACATTTGCCCCTTAAACTGAAAACTTCCTTCACTAAAACAGAACAAAATTTGAAATAGGAAGTTTTCTATTTCATTGAAGAAAAAAAGAGGATGCACTATCTCTTAAATAAGAAGAGCCCAGGTTTTAAAATGTAAAGAAATGAAGCAGATAAAAACAAAGTAAACAGTTTGCAGAATAAGCTGTAAAACATGCTCAGATATATATCTGAGAAATATCTCCAGAATATAGAAGGCAGTGTTTAAAATAATTGAAAAGACTGTGCAGAAAGATAAATGGATATATTGTAAAAATTCAATACTTTTATTTTCTTGTTACTTTGAAAAGAAAGATGATGGATATGGAAGTTAGTATAGGAAGATCCAATCTGTTAATAAAAAGCTTCCTCCTCCCTCAAAAGTAACTACCACTCCTCAAAATAATAAAACAATTTTATCTTTAAAACTAATCTTTCAAACTTTTAACTATCTTTCAAAATTTTATCTTTAAACTAATATGAAAGAGAAAAATCCAAAATTTATTTTAAAAATCCAACAATTAGAAATGAATAGGACAAAATAAGTGCAAATAAACAAGACGATCTCTTGTGAAGATTTTAAATTTAAAGGACAGAAAGATAATCCTGTGAGGTTCAAATAGAGTACCCATTTACTTTCAGAGGAGTTAAAATTAATTAGCTTCATATTTTCTTTCTGCCACATTTAATACTTAAACATCTAATTTTAGAGCACTTGTCATGGCCCATATAGACATTCTCAGATCTGTGGGGTTTCAGATTATATGTTTTTCAATGTGCCTTTCTGAAAATAACAACAATAATAAAAACATTGGAAAATATTTTGCACAATGCAGAAGTTATAATTTTTAAAGCACAGGAGATGGTCATTGGCAGTTATATGGGTGATTAAATATACAGAGAAGTAATGAAATATGGATTGTTGCAAATGTGACATGACTAGTCCCAAGTCCTCCACTATGCTCTCCTTTAGTATCTAAATACAGTAGCCAGAGGTTCAGCCCACAAATCAAAAAGATGTTCAGAGTCCTTCTGCTCTTGTTTTTTGGAGGACTTCTACTGTCCCTGGTCCACTTCACCCCCAAATGTGAAGATAGCCCATCTCATTCATTCCCCAAGTGACCACAGACATGACACTGGAATGTAAATCTTATGAGATCAGGAATTTTGTCTGTTTCATGTAGCATGGCATCCCCAGGACTGAGAGTGATGTTCGGTGAATGGATGGGCAAATGCTATTGTCAGTGACAAAATTTTGTGAAGCTTTGACAGTGGTGGCTGAGATTAATGGCATCAAGCAAGAAATAACTCAAAATTGAATTTTATGCATTGCTGCTTTTAAAATTTTATGACTGCCTCTGCCATTGTGTCATCTTGTCCTCACAACAGTCTCTGTCCTAAGGCTTCTGACTGCCTGCTCTGTAGCCAGGCTGGTTCTTTCTTTCAAACTTCCTCATCTCCTTTCTTCTCTGAGCTCAAAGGGTCCTACGGCTTTATTTCTCAGGCCTTCAATGGGAAAAACTGGGAATCTATTTTATTATGAAGCACACCCCTTATGTCTACTTGAACCAGCCATGTTAGCACAGGCCTTATCTATCACAATCTAAAAACTTTATACACATTCCAAAGCAAAAGAGGTATTTCTCCTCCCCCCTCCCACAAAACTTTTAATTTTTTTTTGAAGTTAAGGACTGAATAAAGTTCAAAAAATAAAGATATTACCCTATACACATGGCTTTATTTTCCCTGGTCCGGTGTAATTGGTAATTTGAGATGCTGAAAGAAAGAGTCGTAAAGTAAAATTAATACCCAAAACGTATGGCTGGGGTAATAAAAATTAAAGAAGGAAAAAGAAAACTTAAAATTGAAAAAAAAATTCCTAGCTTGAAAGAGAGATAAAAATACCGGTTTTGAGAGCAAGATAGCAGAATAGGAAGCCCCTGTCCTCATTCCTCAAAAGAGACCATCTTAACAACAATAGAACATTTAGAGATCCTTTATAAGAACTCCTTGTACCCGTTAAGAAGTTGCATTGTTCCAGACAAATGCAATGCCAAGAGCAGCTGGATTAAAATGGCTGTGAAAAAAGAGTTTCATTTCACCTGTGTTAGTCCCTCTCCCAAGCAGGCACAGCCCAGCGTGATTGGGAGAAAACTCCCAATTCACAGCTTCTCTCTTGGAAGGAAAAGAAAAGAGTGGCGCGTGTACCCAAATTCCCAACTTTTAGGGTGGGTGTTAGAAGGACAGTTTTTCTTTTGTCTTGCCTGACTCAGAGTGCTGGGGATTCCTGGGAGCCTCTGAAAACAAAGCTCAGTGACAACTTATTGTAGCCCCAGAGACCCTGCTGTATTGCAGACAGGCACCAGAGAGAGTAAGACATTGCATAAGTTCCTGAAAAAGAAATTGTTAAGCAACTCTAATGGCATATTACATGAACGAGCTCAGAGAAGACCCATCCCTAGAAAAGGCTTGCTAGGCCCCCAGAATCTCTAGCTAGCCTGTCTGGTGAAAGCCTTCCCCTGCATGAGTCCAGTCCATAAGGACTGGGAGAAATGGCTATTTTTGCAAATGCATAAATCCCTGCAAAAAATAGCAAGGTCTGTGAAGAAACAGGGAAACATGGTCCAATCAGATGAACAAAATAAATCCCCAGAAACTGATCCTAAAGAAACAATGGCTTATAAATTATCTGACAAAGAATTTAAAATAATTATCTAAAAGAAGCTCATTGAGTTACACAGATAGACAACTCAGTGAAATCAGGGAAATGATGAATTAAAAAATGATAGTATCAATAAAGAAATAGGTACTATTAAAAAAAAAAAAGGACCAAACAGAAGTTCTGGAGTTGAGGAATACAACACCTGATTTGAAAAATTCACTAGATGAATTCAACAGAAGATTTGATCAAGCAGAAGAAAGAATCGATCTACTTAAAGATAGGTCATTTGAAGTCACCTGGTCAGATGAGTAAAAACGTAAAACAATCAAGAAAAGTGAAGAAAGCCTAAGGAACTTAAGGGACACCATCAAGCAGAACAATATACACATTATAGCAGCTGCAGAAAGAAGATAGAGAAAGGTGGCAGAGAGCTTATTTAAGGAAATGATGGCCCAAAATGTTCCATATCTGAGAAAGGAAGTAGACATTAAAATTGATGAAGCTCAAAGGACTCCAACTAGGATGAACTCACAGAAGCCCACAGTAGGACACATTCTAATCAAGCTGTCAAAAGTCTAAGACAAGAGAGAATGTTGAAAGCAGCAAGATAAATACGACTCACAGTATACAGGGGAGCTCCCATTGAATTGTGAACAGATTTACAGCAGGAGAATTACAGGCCAAAAGGGAGCTATCGCCCCACACTCATTGGGCCACTATAAAAAAAAAAGCAGAAAATGATAAGTGATGGTGGGAAGAAACTGGAATCCTTGTGCACCACTGGTGGGAATGTAGAATTCTGCAACAATTGGTGGTGAATATACAATGGTGCAATGATGAAAACAGTATGGAGGTTCCTCAAAAAACTAAAAATAGAAATGTCATATTCTCCAGCAATCCCACTTCTGGGTATACAGTCAAAAAATTTAAAATAAGATCTCAAAGAGATATATGCACACCCATGCTCATTCCAGCAATATTCATAATAGCCAATAGGTGAAAGCAACCTAAATGTCTATCAGTGCACGAATGGAAACATGTAGTATAAAAATGCAATGGAATATTATTCAGCCTTAAAAAGAAGTTAATCCTGCCATATGCTATGACACGGATGAAATTTAAGGACATTATCCTAAGTGATAAAAAGCAAGTCACACAAAGACAAATACTACCTGATTCTTCTTATATAAAGTATCTAAAGTGGCCTTACAAATAGAAAGTAGAATAGTGGTTGCCAGTGGCAGGGGTAAGAGGGGTAAGGGGAGTAGTTGTTCAATGGGTATAGAGTGTCATTTTTGCAAGATGAGAAAGTTTCAGAGACCTGTTGCATAAGAATGTGAACATAGATAACACTACCGTACTGTACGCTTAAACACAGTTAAAATGACAAATTCTATGATATAAATTTTTTACCAAAATAAAAACATAGTGATTTTAACTTGTTTGGTATGATTACTAAGTATAAATTGTGAGAATGTGAAGTGTTGTGAGATAATTACTGGTAGAGTTATAAATAATTTGTTTATTTTTCACATCTCAGTAAGATTTTAAAGCAAATAGTCTTTCATATAGTAAGTGCTCAATAAAATGTCTGTTGAATAAATGAATAAAATAGTTTATTCATCAGAAGACAAAGTAGACAAGTAATAATCTGATTTGAGATTTCACAGCAAGACCAAACATTATCATCAAAAAGTTTAAATAACTTCAATTCTCATTTTAAAAGAGTGATAAATCACAGATTAGATTTTTTTTTCCCCATTCACCTATTTACTACATTTTAAAGAACTCCTAAAACCAAATTGGATGGGGACACTAAAATTACGTTTGGTCAATTACACAAATGAGAATAAAAAATAAATGAGAGTTAGCAGCAGTAAAGTCAAATCAGATATTAAATTTAAAAGAGACAATTTTACGTAAGATAAAGCATAGTAGAATATTAATAAGGTAAAAATTGTTGGACATTTTATAAAGTGCAAGAAGCATGATGTGGTAACAGTTCTCAGCTTGTTACCATCAGCATGTGACTAATCAAATGGGAAGAAATAGATAAAAGTTAAGAAATGACATAATAAAAAAGAGCAGGTGACTATTATCCTAATTCAAGTACTCTACAAACTAGACATTTTTGTTGACTTGTTTGCAGTAGTATTTTCTTTCTCATGACGAAGTATCATAAATGCTATAAATGCTACAGAGAAAAAGCATCATGTATTTATTGATGGGCTAAACCGCAAAACCATCGTAAGCGAAAAGGCAAGTTTCAGGAGAATTTTTATAGTATGCTGCCATAGTGTGAAGTGAAAAAATGTGAAACAATTATATGTACACGTGTACACACACACACACACACACACACACACACACACACACAGGAACTGCATGGCCCTGAGAAACCCCCATTCAGTTTGGTGGAAGAGGGACGAGAGAGGAAAGAGAGAGGAAAGAGAATTAATAGAGCTTCCACTGTTTTCAGTGGAGCCAATTTCCTTTACAGAGCAGGTAACCACAGGGCCCACTTCATTTGACCCCTAGCCCCCTGGCTAGTCTCACATCTTGCCTCTTCTTCCTTTGCACACTGTATGCCCAAATGCACTAAATCCCAGCTATTTGAAGGTGCCAGGGCTTCTTTTGCTTCTGAGGCTTGGGACATGGTTGTGTGTCCTTCCCTGACTAAAGCCTGACTTCATAGGTCCCAGTTTAAATGCCGCTTCCCCTAGCAAGCTCTTCTCTTCTGAAGCTGGCATGGACCCTCCTATTCTTTCTGCCCACAGCTGCCTGTTCTCTCCATCTCACATATTGTAATCACTTATATAACTGTACATTCTTAGAATTACACTGTAAAATTTGTAAGACTGCACAACTTTATTCATAGCTGTCTGTATCCATGGGAATAGCAAGGAGGTACACAATAAATATTCGGGGAATGAATGAACAAACAGCAAATGAAGCAACAAAAGAGTGGATGAATGCCCATGAAAAGTCCCAAGTTCCCATGGGCAACACAGTCTGTCCTTCCCACTGATGGCTGGGACTACCACCTTCCTGTCTGCTTTTCCTGCTGGAACACCCCAGCCCACTGCCATATGGTTACGCCCTCAGTACTCCCACCATTCCACTGCAGGACTGGGAGGGGAACAATATTCGACTGAATTTAACAGCAGCCCAAACTCAACAGCTCATAATTCTGTTACAGGCCAAAGGCAGACATGAAATATAAACCCTCTGAAAGGAGGTACATTGAGAGAAAGATTATTTTACCCATGTGACAACCAAGCAGAAGGGGCTGAAAAAGTTAACTGACTTTCCAAGGGAAAGCAGGGTCTTTAACACAAGTGTTTTGTCTCCCACCTATGTTCCTTTCCTGTGGGCTGGGGAGAAAGAACACATTACTATCTACATTTCCTGTCTCTGTATCTATTTATTTCTGTGTCTATCTCTACATCTCTCTCTAGATCCTATTGAATTCAAGCTTTCTAGCTAAGAGAGAAGCACCCCAAGCTCAGAGTATTTAGCAGGACCAGGAATTCCCAAAGGACATACCAGAAGGGTGATAACGCTCCCATAAATCAAATTCAACATATACAGTTTAACACTCTTGATGGACTAACTGCTCTTCCCTCTGACCTGTGGGAAGGTAATTTGAGATACTGGACAGAGCTCAGGACCAGGAGACAGGAGGACCTGATTCGGTTCCCCACTCACACTGTTACCATCTGGGTTACTGTAGATAAGTTAATCTACCCTGTCCAGACCATAATTTTAATGATCTGTAAATAATCTAGATCAGTATTTTCCAAAAGTTGACTCATGTAGCAGCAGTTGCACCATGTCCTGTACCCGAAGATTCAGATTTGGAATCTTTTTTTAAAGCTCCCCAGCTGATTCTGATGCAGAGGCAGACTTGAGAACTACCCTCCTGGATGATCTCTGAAGCCACTTAACTACTTCTGTATGGTGTTGAGTAATGTGAATACACCACAACCACTTCATCCATTTTCTTATCTATAGAATGTAGTTTATTTCCAAATATTTGCTATTATGAGCAATTCTGATGTGACCATTCTTTCGTGTGTATATGTATGAAAGCTGTCCGGAAAGTATCCAGACATGTAACTGTTCCCATCATATTAACAATGACTGGATACTTTCCACATAGCCCTCCTATATCTGTGGGAGGGACTCTGTAGGTTAAATTCCTAAAGGAAAAATCACTGGATCATAGGATATTACATGCTCACATTTTCTAACTATTACCAACTTGTTTTCTAAGTGATTACATCAGTGTACACTCCCACTAGGAATATACAGCAATTCTTCTTGTTCTATATCTATGCTTACACTTGATGTTGCCAAACGTTCTCATTCTAGATATTTTGAGTAAACACATGAATAAAATTGTGCAAGTATGAACTTCTTCTTAATGTCTGGTGTCCCTTTGCTGTACCCTATGGCTATGGTTAGTCTGCCTATTGAGTAAGTTCGTTGAGAGAGCACCAGCCTGTGTGTCTGGTGCGTGTACAATTCACACTAAACTTGAGAAGTAGGGATTCTATTCTGGTGTCTCTTGTTTGGATTTCAGTTCCTTTGAAATGTCAAGTGTCCCTAGTTGTCCATGGTGATGTTTATTACAGTTTACAATGAAATTAATAGGAATTGGTAATAATTATAAGTTTGTGATGTTTAGATCAATGTTAACTGCATTGATGAATGTAATAGTGATTTAGAAAATGACTTTATGTTATTAGACCAATTAAAAAGATATATCCTCTAAATGGGTGGGTGGAATCTGTAGGCGGCAAGTTACCAGAGCATACAGAGGGCTAAAGAATTTCTTCTTTGTATGCACATGGACATATATCTGCACAGTCCTTTAAAGAAATCCTTCAGTGACAGATCTCTTGAAGACTGCTTTCTTAGGCTTTGGAGACCTGGAGGAAATGTCTTAGGAGAAAATATATAGAAAATAGGGAATAGGCAGTTACACTTGACCATATGAAGTTAGACCTAGAGTGTTTTTAGAATGAGAAGCTGCCTTACAACTATTTAATAATAGGCTAAAGCTCATAAAAATATTAAAATATGAGTCCCATGAAAGTCTAATATCCTCTCTTGTCCTCCTTAATAATGGAATGTTGAAGGAATTATATTGGCGACAGCAGCACGATTTTAAAAATGCATTGCTAAATTCCCAAATGCCACATTCAACAGGGCCCTGGTTCATAGTGTGAGATTTCAGTCTGCTTGCAGGCTAGGGGCAAAGGTATTTATTTGGTTGTCTGCCTCCCTGGGAGCCTTGAGAGAATAACTTAGAGACAGATGAATTCAGAGGAGTGTACTGATTGTCTAGGAGCTGTTTTGCATTTCTCTCTGCATGCTGGCGCACCAGCTTCTAAAAAAAACAGCGGTATGCATGACTCAAAGTGTTCAGTTAGGTGGGCTTTGTAGTGGAGGGGGACTCAGAGAGAGAATTTGGAACGGAAAAGTGACTGAGGTAATGAAAAGAACTTGAGTCTCGCTGAATGTTCTCCTGAGAGAGCCTCAGAGTTTTATAATCAGAATGGATTGCAGAAAATCATTGGACTGGACTAAGATTTAAGTAGGAAAGGGACGAAAAATGTGATGTTTATTCTAGCGGTTCAAGTTTCAGAACAGAATGTGCAGCTGTGAGATTAAAACCAGCTCCGTGTTTAGCTATGGCTGAGATGAAATTCCTCGCACAAGCGGACGATTATTGTAATTTTCTTATTATAAAAATAATACATATTTCCAGCAGAAAATACACTTTGTCATGACTCTTGATTTTTCTGTATTTTTGGTTGTTGGTTTCTGCTTATTCTGGGAGCTTTCTGGAGAAGGTCGGGTCTAGATTGTCTAGAATATGAGACTTTTACTGCCAGATTGTGACTGTGGGCACAGTCAAGGTTTTCTTCAAGAGAATCAAAAGATAGTTTTTGAGGAGATCCATTGGGGGAAAATACCTATGTGGAAAAATAGAGAAGGAAGAGGCGCTTACACTCCATCATGGGAAGGCAGAGATGCGATTCCTTTAGAATTGCTCCACGAAACCCTTTTGAATTCCCTGTGGGGAGAAGACATGGCAACTTATTTTGGCTGAAGGCACATATTTCAAGTTATATGAACTAATGATGATGAAGACTATTTAGGAATGTTTGAACAAATTCCTCCTGCTCAATTAAGTCACATAAGTGGATCATGTCATTTTATAAATTATAGCTCAGAAATCCAATGAGTTATAGGAAGATCCTTCATAATATGTTGGAGCCAAAAGTATTGAATCTCCTGAAAGGGATAAGTGTGCACTTAATGATGGTTTGAGCCCTTATTGTATTCAGGGAAAATATATTTACTTAAATTACTTCATTGAACCTTCACAATAACCCTGTTGAGTTGAGTACTATTGTTCTTGTTTTTGCAGATGAGTAAATAGAGGTTTGAAGAGATTTAATAACTCTCTCCAAGTCTCTGAACAAGGGAGTAGCAGATCAGTCCTCAAATCCATTTTAGCAGTCTTGCTGCCAATCACTTTTTGAATATTTGGTTGTGTTATATGCAGTCTGGAATATGATTTTGTTTTCATAGCCTGATTTTTCTATCAAACCATATTTTAATCTGGAAGCAAACTTATATTCCCAGAGATCCAGATTGTTACACATGAAGCTTGTGTAAGAAATTTAGACTCAAGATGGGAGGTCCTTATTGCAAAGTTTGGTTTCAAGCCCAGAAAAGGTAGAGTTCTTTATTTTCCAGGCATCTAGCTAGTGATGATGGCAACCTAGAGGAATCCTGGTGGATGTGCTTATTTAAGATATCCCTAGAGGCCCAAGGACACAGGTTTGGGGGTTGGGGAAGACGCATCAAGATTTAGGTACACCTCAGTGAATGCAGAATGGTGTAGCTGTGCTGGCTTTGGGCATTTGTAGCCAGGAAGTGGCCTCGGGCTGAACATATTTTTAGGTTCTTGCCTTATTGGGGAAGGAGTGTCTGGTCTTGGAGCTCAAGGTAAATAGAGGATGGCCAGTGAGTTGGTGGTCAAGTGGATAGCACTGAGGTGGATTCTGAGCACTAGGCACCTTAAAGTGGAGTCTAAGCACAGCTTAAAGGCTACCTATCAATTATTCTCCCACCCCCACCATTGGGATGACTTGGGAAGGATCTTCCTCCGGTCTGGCTGGTTTCATCATATACATGCACAGAGCAGTATTCAAAGACCCAAAATAGCCCTCTGTGGATCTCTGGATCTCTCTGGCTTTGCTTTCTTCTCTCTAGGGCATCTCCATGCAAATTCAGGCCTCCTGCCCTCCAGCCCTAGCATCCATACTCTGTCTCCTCAATTCTGAGAGGTCGCCTAGCTTTGCTTTGTTCCCTGTCCATGAACGTAGACAGTGAAGCTCTCTGCAGGTAGTGAGTTGGGGTACTCCTACTGGTCACCTCATTTGCTTCCCTTTTTGCAGGATCAATGTTCTGTGCTGTCTGTTGTTCAAGTCCTGAGAATTCCCTTTTTTTTTTTTTGAGACAGAATCTTGCTCTGTTGACCTGGGTAGAGTGCAGTGGTGTCATGATAGCTCATTGCAACCTCAAACTCCTGAGCTCAAGTGATCCTCCTGCCTCAGCCTCCCGAGTAGCTGAGACTACAGGCATGTACAACCATGCCTGGCTGATCTTTCTATTTTTTTTAGTAGAGATGAGGTCTCGTTCTTGCTCAGGCTGGTCTCAAACTCCTGAGCTCAAGCGATCCTCCCACCTCGGCCTCCCAGAGTGCTGGGGTTACAGGCGTGAGCCACTGCACGTGGCCAAGAACTCTTGATTTATACAATTTTCTGGTCATGAAAGGCTGGAGTCGGACCCTGATCCCTGTTATTCCTTCACGGCTGGAAATATATATCTTTTTCTCCTTATTTTTAATACTTGATTGAGAATTGCCTTTTTCAGAAAAATTTCTCCAACAATTCCAATTTGTATTCTCTGTCTGTCTCCTGACAGATGAGGAGATGTCCATCAGCCCCTTACCCATGAACCACGCAGCTGATTTAAACAACTCTCACTAACTCTATATGCAACAACTCACTTCAGATTCATAGCCAATATGTAAGGTGAGCATGATCATTTTGTTTCCATGGAGCAATTAAGAGCAAAGGTAACACAACTGGTGGCAAAGACAAGACTTGGGCCCCTATCCTATGACTCTGCACATCACATATTAATTTGGATCACCATTTCTGTATCTTTGTTAATTTCATAGGCCAAAAAAACAATGGCCTCTCTTCGTCTTTATTGTAATTTTCCCCCCATTTTTGGTCTGGATGTATGTTGGTTTAAAAATTTGTTAGTAATTTCTTTCTATGTTTTGTTTTATGGGAGGATCTAGATTTTTCTTAATTATTGATTTACGCTAGAGAAAGTAACTAAATATTAAAGATAGTAATCATTAGTCATATTTGTTGTAAAATTTTTAATAATCTTAACTGCAGAGTTTTCATATAAAAATCGAGGTTGCCTTAGAGAGGCTCTGATGTTAAAGTAAGTAGATTAGAGGAAACCAAGTCTGTGCCTGCGTGAAATACACATCTCTGTTGTCAGTTAACCATATCCACCTAAATCCTTCAGAGTTTACCTTGTATGTAGCCAGCTTCTTCCCCATCCCGTCCCCACCTTCTGCTTTTGAGCTGTAACACTCAAAAGTAAGTGGGATTTGAAGTATAGACAAACGGTAATTGTCTCCTCTCCCATTTTAATCTCTCTTTCCTTCCCACCCACAATCTTCTTATGCATTAAGTATCATAACATTTGCAGGCTGGGCCTGTGAACCATCTGCCATTATGCAGAGAGAGCAGTTGAGAAGAAATCATGTGTAGATTAAAGGCTGTCTCCTTCTGTCACTTAAACAAGCACATCCCAGATTTGTACTGTAATATAAATGAGAGAGGTAAGCTAAATGTCTGGGCCATTTAAGTTGCATGAAATTAGCATTGTGTGGTTGGACAATTTCCCCTGAAGGGACCAGGAAGAACAACTTTCCATGAATATCTCAGCGGAATTTTTCTTTTTTTTAATACAGGATGGATAGGAAGAACAGATAATACCAGTTAATCCAGGCAGAAAGCTAAAGACAGTGAAATTAAATATTTGTTCAGAATCGATTTCACATGGCCGTATCCCTGCCAGGTGAAAAATTCATTCATTTATTCATTCATGCATTCACTCATTCATTCAACATGTGTGCCTGGCGTGCCCGGTGCGGGGCAGTGACTGTGTGTGAGGGGATACAAAGTCATGGCGCCTCGTGGACCAATGGCAGTGCAGACAAGTGAATAAAGAACGGAGCGCTGTGATTGGAATGAGGTTCTGAAAAGGGCATGGCCTTTGCAGCTGATGCATCTCCATTAGACCCTAGCCTGAGAAACTTGCTGACTGTGTGACCTTTCTGAGGCTGAAATCTATCATTTGTAGCACATGGATAGAAAGATCTCACTCTCAGGAGCTCCGGTGAGGATTAAATGCATAAATACCTTGTGGCCTATAATCCACGAGGCATTTAATAGGTGATTAAAAACAAAGGCTTGTCCAAAGTACAACGGTAATTCAGAAAAAAAAAAAAATAGACACTTGTGAAGAGTCATCATAATAGAGGGGATATTTGGAATGGGTTTTGAGGGAAATGTAAGAGCTCACCAGGTGAATAAAGTAGAGAGACAATTAATTCCACGCAGAGAGATGAATATGCACAAAATCTGTAAAGAATGCAACGGCAGACAACTTGGGTCAATACTTTAAAGAAGGCATATGGCAAAGGCGAAAGGTCACCAGGGAAGGTGGGCTGATTGGGTGTTATGAGGCTTCACATAGGTTGGTGGTCTGTGAAATGGCCCTCTAGGTTGAACAAGCCTAGAAACTTGATTTTGTCAATGTACTGTGAGGGCGATTTTATCTTCAGAAAGACTCACACTAACCCAACTCTTGATAGACTGATAATATAACCAGAAAGCTGGTATTACAAACTAACTAGAAGGATGGGACACTTACATCAGCTTATCAGCGCCTTGTCATCCTGTTTATAGATGCACAGAAGACAGCTTCTCAGGTAAGACAGCTTGAAGTACACTTCTCTACATACTAAGAGTCAAAGGGCTCTAGTGCTCTCTCTCTCTCTCCTGGACAGGGATATAACCCATGCAAAAGATGCCCCTCTGAATGTCTGCCATACTGAGCACAAATTCCCCCTTATAGTTGAAAATAGAATTGTTATTTTTGGAGATTGTTGACTCATTCACTTAGATCATGGTTAGTCTTGTTTCCATTTTGGAGCCAGTCAGTATTCCGGGGACAGCCTGTGTGTCTTTGCTCTGAGCCTTGTCAGAGTAATGTTGTCTTGTCAATCACTGTATCTACACTTCCCAGGACAGCACCTATCCACAGTCAACACACAGCAAATACCTCTTAAATAACGAGTGAGCTATTGGGTACACCATATTGATTTTATACCTAAACTTTTATCTTTTGGCCAATGGAGTTGACTTCAGTCCTGGACCATTTTCCTCAATGCACCTCCTACAACCTTGTGGACCTTGAATTTGGAGAGTGTAGGGTCCTGATGGGATACTCGGGGGAGAAGGTTAAGATGTGAAGAGTCTTGTATTTTTAGCCAAGGAATAATAATCAGGGACCTGAACGCACTCCACCTCCTCCTCCTCCTCCTCTTCTTCTTCTCTTCCTTCTCCTGGTCCTCCTCCTCCTCCTCCTCCTCCTTCTTCTTCTTCTTCTTCTTTTCTTCCTTCTTCTTCTCTGAAATAACTACCGTTCTTTATGCTTTAGGGGATTCAAGCCTCTATAACAGCGAAGCCGCCAATCTCAGTTCAACACTATTAAGCCGGTTTCTCATTCATAGCCCATGATCTGTATTTGGAGGGTAGGTCTTTTCACGGGGTGATTTGGGGATCCAAGCTCCTTCCTTATAGAGCTCTGCCACCCTTGGGTGCAGTGGCTCTTCACGTCTGATCCCCAGGCCGGTGGTATCCGCCTTACCAGGGAATTGGTAAGGAATTCAAATTCCTGGACCCCACCCCAGACCTACTGAATCAGAAACTGCAGGGATGTGGCCTAGCCATCTGGGTTTTAGCAAGCCCGCTAGGCGATTCTGATAAATGCCTACAATGTAGATCCACATTTCCAAGAGGAAGGTATACTTTTGGTGGCTTGAGCAGGAATTTGTTCCAAAGACATAATTTTATTATGAGACATTAGATGTGGTGGGAATGGTGACTGTGCTGTTCTTGTACTTATTGGGTTTCTGCCGTGCACCAGGGCCTGTGGCAGGCACCAGAGATGCATCAACGTTCAAGACACTGATCTGCTACTACTCTGCTTCAGATATTTTGTGCTAAATAAAGCTTTTATTGGCTTATCTGGGTATATACACTGGTATGCAATAGGTAACTAATAGATGTTTATCAAAAGAACATGAATGATGACTGAGTCATTTTATCTTCCTGAGACTTAGATTTCTAACCTTGGGGAAAGAGGGGATTAGATTTCCAAATTAATCTCTTGGTCCCTTTCTGGAAGCATTCTATCAAAATGTATCTCTCATATTCAGAGAAACACTCACTGTCGAGTAGCCATCTTACTTCTACCTGCTGCCTATAGTCATAGAAAATGTTTAAAAGAATATTCTGGAGCAAAGCCCCATCTGCAAAGAGCAAGAGGGCTCCCTAGTTTAGGGTAATAATAAGGATGATAAATGGTAATACTAAAATTAATAATCAGTGATCTCCGACAAAGAGCCAGGCATCTCACCTGTGTTGTGTTCATGGAATCCTCACAACCTTCGAGGTAGTTGCTATCGTTTATTTCCACACCAGAGATGAAGGTGTCAAGGCAGAGATTGGCAAATTGGCCGAGGTCCCACTTTTACTAAGTGGGTATGTGGGGATTCTAGTTCGGGCTGTGTGTGGCTCTACAGCCAGCGTGTTAACTTCTAGCTTCAACTGTGAAACCAAGTTTAAGCTTGTGAAAACAGAAGTCAACCCCGTATGCTGCATCGGGAAGGAACTAGATCAGAGGGGGGAAGAAAACTCTTGATTAAAGCTCCGGTAGCATATTGACAGCAGCTGCGTGGGGCGGAGAGCGGGAGGCCTCTTGGGAAAGACAGACAAGAGGGAGGGAACTTCTGCATCCGACAGAGCCAGGCCCAGGCCTTTGTGTGCCCGGGTCCTCTCCGAGCCCTGCCTTGGACAAATCAATTAACCTTTACGAGCTTTACGAGTCTATGGCCTATAAAATGAGGGTGATACCTTTAATGACTGTCTCACATGGCCATTATGAGAGTCCAATGAAAAAAATTACAGGGCACATAAAAACGGTACCCACTGAAGCCATTCTTAGAAAACAGAATGATGCTGCAGTCCTTACCACCAAGCAACCAACCCTGCCAGGCTGCATCAGATAAGGAGATCCTTGAGCTGGTCATGGAAAATACCCAGAAATTCCACGTGTAGGTGAGAGAAGGGCTCTGGTCGCAGTGAAAGGGACCAGCCGAGCGGGGACACAGAGGCACCTATTGACACGGTGTGTGTAGCAAGCAGTAACGCACGTGCTCAAGTGGGATCACGAGATGCGGCTTGGGAATGCGGAGTGGGTGGAGGAGAGAGGCAGGGACCGGTGATGCTTCTGATATTTTCCATGAGAATGAAAAATCGGTATATTTACATTGAAATGAAAACGAAAACATTGCTGAAGCATATATGAGAAAATGTTTTGTGTGAGCCCTCTGCAAGCTTCAGAGCGCCGTCGGAACATCCGTTATTGCTGTCGCTGCTGGTGTTGTCGAGTTCCAGCAACCCGGGGATTGCCATCCTTGAAGGATCGCATGCAATTTCAAACAGTTATGGGAAATGCTTGCAAAAAAAAAAAAAAATCCCGCATGCAGTGGGGAGGAGGGATGCCTTCTCGCCGTCTCAGTCCAAATTGAGGGTGATTTATTACTGCGGGTAATCGATAGTAGTAGGTCCACATCAATTTTATATCTAATTTAAAATTTTGAGGTCTCAATGTGCTCATTAAAGAATATAATGGATTTACATATTTTAATTATGTTTTATGGATTGTGAACATAATGTAATTAAGAGACTTTTCAGGAGGTGTGATTAATGAACAGGGTGGCCCGACATATGGCAGGAGACACCATGCCGAGTGGACTCGGGTGACAGGAGTCCAGCCCCACGGCTGACAGCCCAGGCCAGAGAGCGAAGACACTGTTCCTGCGGCGACGGCGGCCTCGCGATGCTCGGCGGCAGGACAGTGGCGCGGGGGTGCGAGACAGGCCTGCAAGAGGCCAAGTGCAGAGTCGAGCGAGCGAGTGCGCCTGCGGGCCGCGCGCGGAGCGGCCCTTCCCTCCTGCTCCTCCGCGTCTCCCCCGTGTGCCCCCGCGCCCTGCCTTCCGCGTGGCTGCAGCCTCAGTTTACAGACCTCTTAATGCGTTTTATTTTTAATTGTACTAACACAACACATAACAGAAAATCTACCCTCCTAACTATTTCCAGCGTTCAGTTGAGTAGCGTGTAGTGTATTTGCATTGTCGTGCAACAGATCTCCAGAACTTTCTCATCCTGCAAATCTAAAACTCTATGCCTATTAAACAGCAACTCTCTTTTTCTCCCTGCTAGCAGGCCCCTGGCAACCATCATTCTATTTTCTGTCTCTGTAAATTTAGCTACTCTGAGTACCTCATTTAAGTACATGCATACAGTATTATTTTTGTGTGTATGTGTGTGTGACAGGGCTTATTTCATTTAGCATAATGTCCGCAAGGTTCATCTGTGTTGTAGTATATGGCAGGATTCCCTTCCCTTTGAAGGTTGGATAATATTCTGTTGTATGTGTATGTGCATGCCACGTTTTCTCTACCCATTCATTCGATGATGGACATTTGACAATTTCATCCACTCTTCTCTGTTTTGTGGTGTTGCTTCTCATCTTTCTAGCCACAATCTCAGGACTCCTGAGATGCTTCTCTTGTTAGCCCACAGGAGGGTCCTTCTAAGATGATCGGTGATTCCCATGTTTAAATCTATTCATCTTTGGGCATTTGTTACTCCTTAGTCTGGTTTAGAGCACTGTCATGATCTGGCTACTTCAAAGTGCAATTTTGTGCCTCCTTCTGCCATGTGGTTCATCTATCCCAGGCGTGGCCACCTCCACCCAGGCTTCACCACTCCCAGGCACATTTGCACCTTCCCATCTTCGCTCATCTGATTTCCATGCCCAGAAAATGTGAAACCTTTCTAGATCCACCTTTCATGAGGCCATCTCTTAATCCAATACAGACCAGTCAATGACAGGGATTGGCTAACTATGGCCAGGGGCCAAATCCGGCTCAATGTCTGGTTTTATACATAAAGTTTTATTGGAGCACAGCCCTTCATGTTTGTTTATGTATTGTCCATGGCTTCTTTTGCTCTAAAATCCAAAGTTCTTTAAAGAAAACATTTGTCAATACCTCCTATAGACCATCTCTTGTGTTTAAATTCATCTCTGCTACTTCCCAGCTGTAACCTTGTATAAGTAATTCAACTTTCCCGTATCTCATCTAAAAGGGGGATAACAGCCCACCTCACAGCTTTATTGTGAATATGGAGATAATACAGGTAGAGCCCTTGGCAGATGGGTACCAGGAAGGCCATTAAGGCCACGAGTGTCCATGCTGGGTTGCCAGACAGACACAGTGCATTCCTGGGCAGTGGCTGCAGCCCAGACTTTACTTTGAAGGCCACGTGGCAAGTGCACAGAGTTTAAAAAGTGCACATGGCAAGTGCACAGAGTTTTAAACTCAAAAGCTTTGGAGTTTAAAAATCTGGGGTCCAAATTCCAGGTCACATCTATTTTTAACATGAACTTGGGACCTAGATTTTCTCATGAGAAGAATGAGGAAAACAATACCTGGTCTTTCAGATTTATCGTGGGGATTAAAAGAAGCAAGTATTTTAATTATGATTTATGAGTTAAAACATCCTGCACACAACACCAAAAAGCAGACGCTCAGGAAAGAGCAGTCTCCTTTCCTTTCTAAGAGAAAATTCACAATTCTCAGCCGTATTGCTTGCTTTGTTCAAACATCCTGACAACGCCCTTCTGCCTGCAGGGTGCATCGGGAGAAGACCTCCTAGGCTCATGTTCCCAGGGGTGCTCCTTCTATTTTCTCCAGATCCTTGTGCTGTCCGGCTACCCCCTCTTGCAGGCAAGGATCTAATAACTGTCAATTACATCGGCTTGCAGAGCTTCCTCTCTGCTCTCCCGTCCTCAGAATTACTGTCGGCCTCTAGGGGGAGCTCCAGACCTCGTCATCTGCTGGCCTGGGTCAGAGGCGGAGAGTGAACTGACAGACGCTCGGTGAACACCTGTTGAATGCAAAGACAGAGGGAAGGATGCTGGGGTGAGGGTAAAGCTTGGCTTCTGAAGGCTTTTTATCAATTAACACTTTGCACTTTGGGAATCTCTCCTCTTTGCTTCGTGTTTGGCTCGAAGGAGACTAAGGCCGCCCTCTGCTTGGATGGGAGCAAATATTCCCTTCATCCTCCCAGCCTTCCTCTTTAGAAAGCTGGGCTCCCACCAAAGGGAGGCCCAAAGGTGAAGAACAGCCTGGAGGGTGCTTGGGCCAGCTTCTCGAGGCCATGTGGCGAAAGGTTTCCACCCTGAAGTATTTTCCTTTATTTGTCTCTGCCCCGGCTCATCCTGGAGTGGTGAGGTCTCCCCAGCAGAGTTGGAGGATTACAGTCCTCGAGGAAGGAGGCCACTGAGCCTTGGTTCTTTGTTCCCTCTGGGCAAAAACATCCTGGTGACACATCAAGAGCTGATCGAGCTGGGGGCCATGCTTGTACTTGAGAACAATAGTTCCAAATAGAAATAAAATGTTTTTAGCCTCAACTTCTCCTCTGTGTCCTGAGAATGACTTAAGCCATGGTGTGTGGTCGATCCAGGATTTTGGAAACTGAGTCTCAACTTATTCATCTGTCTATCATCTATCTATCTATTAACATATTATTTTTTTTCTCTCTCTCTCTCACCTGGAGAGAAACAAAAGAGTGGTTCCCTGAAGGAAGGATCAGCTCATTGTCAGGAGGGTGGCGGGGAACTTTTCTCAAAGGGGCAATGTCTGAACTGAGTTTTCAGCATGAACCAAGCCTGACCCACGGAGGTTGTATGGGAGATAGATCCCGCCACATGGGAGTGGCATGTACAAAGGTAGACGGTTGTGACAAAGCACAGGACATGGCGTGTTGATGTTAGAGATTGTGGAATCTCAGGATCTAAGGAATGAGCAATGAGAGAAAAAGCTAGAATTAGGCGGGTTTTATATAATGATGGGACTGATGTTCATTATGTCAACAAGTATTTTTTTGAGCATCTATTCCATATACTGTTCCAAGGTCTATGGGTGTGTGAATAAGCAGACTCATTTCTTTGCTTCAAGGACTGTGAATTCACCTGCACAATGCAGAGGGAATTGTATCCGCCCAAGGGTATTGGGGAGATATTAGAGAAAATGTCACACAAAATGGTCACATAACCAGACCTGTGTTTTATACACATTAGTAATGCTGGTGTGGGAGACAGACTGGAGGGTGGAGACCCAGAGGTGGGAAGGCCACTGGAGAACCCATTGCAATAACACAATGAAGAGATGACTTGAGGCAGATTTGCAGAGATAAAACCAAAACTGGGGGTTAGACTTGGGAGTTGTTTCAGAGGTAGATTTCAGAAGTAGATTTGGAAGAACTGGATAATGTTTTATAATCAATCGAGCACTGAAGGTTAGGGATTAAGGAATGGTCAACATGGCAAATGTCTCAAGTTGTAAGGAAGAGACACATGAGACAATATACCAAGATAGGGGAATCAGAAGGAAAAGCAGGTTTTCAGGGGAAGGGAGAGGGGGGATTTGGAAATGTTGACTTTGCTGTGCCTGGTGTACCTACAGAAATATGTGTGGTAGACAGCCGGATGTTGTTGGATATTCAAGACCCTTTCAGGCAGGGTTAGAGAAACAGATCTGTAAGTTATGAGGAAATATCTCCAAGCAGGGTTAGGAAGAAGAGCTAGAAACAGCAATATAGGAAATACTATGGGAAAGGGCGGAACAAGACTGAGACTATGTGGTGAGGAAAAAAGGAAGTAGAGAAACTGTAAGGAAGGAGTGGTTCAAGGTAACAAAACATGGAGATACCTGATCTACAGACAGAAAGGCCATTCGTGACTGAGGCAGATGGTGCCATTGTCATTGATGAGGTGAAGACCATATGGCCACAGACTGGGATAAATGGGGCAGTGAAAGTGATGAAAACAGGAACTTTGTAGAACTTTATCAAGAAGTTAGTTAATGGAGGTAAGGAGGTTTAGGCTAATGGCTTATAGGACAGGGAGGGTTGAAAATAGGGATTTTTTTTTTAGTGGAAAGTGATCTGCCTTACTGTTGAAACCTTTTCAATACCATCAGGTGGGGATTTTGACCAAACATTTGTTTGCTTGGGTAGGTCTGCTCAAACGCTGGCTGTAAGGAGAGTAAGATCCTCAAAGGGCATCTTCCACTCGTGTCTTTTTGAAGTGTTGTATTGTGACAAGAGTATCTGTAAACATTGAAATATCTGGAGTGTTGAGTACTTTCTGAAAAAGAATTAATTAAGCAGAGGAATAGCCTTTTTCACTTCTGGCAATCGGTGTAGATGGAAACCTGTTCTTGACTTTTGTGGTCATCGAAGGCTCTGTCACCCACTGGCCATGTGACAAGGGGCCGGCTACTGACCCTCTCCGAGTCTCAGCGTCCTTATTTATAAAACAGCAACAGTCTTACTTTGTGGGGCTGTTTTTGGAGACTTCCATTCCGCACCATTAATTTTCTTGGAGCTTAGCGAGGTTAGGCACTCAATAAATGTTAGCGCTTGATTCCCCACCCCCTACCAGCATTTGATTACCGAGCATTTGATTACTTTGGCTTGAGCCAACTCCCTTAACAAATGTTTCTACCTTAGATTAAAATTAATTCAAAGACAGAGACCAGCAACACATCCTGTAAGGGACTAAGAAAATGGCATTAATTTTGTAAATTAATAAATATGCAAATGGAAGCTTTGTATGGAATCGGCTATATAAGCAGGAGTTAAATTGTGTTGTAAATTATGCATTGCCATATGGAGCAGATACCCTTGACTTAGCATGCAAAGTAGAGCAAGCTGGAGCAGACCTTGCTGAAGTGGCTTCTGAGAGTGAATGGCGGGCTCGTCCAACGGCAACCCTGCGTGCTGAGTCACACGGCTGATTCTGGAGTGGCAGTGCGAGCCCCACGGTGAGTGTGTGCTGTCACCCAGGTACAGCTGAGAGTGACCTGGGGAAGAATACCCTGCGGCCACCAAGAGGATGACCAACCAGGAGCTCATGTGAGCCAGTCCCCTGTGCGCTGGGCACACCACTCTGGGGAGGTGGCAGGATGGAAGGGCTCTCCCCGGCTTCCAGAGCCTGAGCCGGTGCCACCGCTATTGCAGCTTCAAGGCAGGTGTGACTGGCCTGGGGAAATGTGAGCTGCTGCTAGATTGACTCATCAATCATTACAAAACAAATAGTCTAAGAGTGGGCCAGGTGTTCAACATGGTGCTGAATAGATGCTGGCGGGCACTGATTTTCTGGGATGACTACTCAGCAGTGTCACCCAGAGAACTTTTTAAAAATAGATTTCCAGGCGCCTACCTCTGGAAGGGCTGCAATCTGGGAATCTGTTTTCAAACTCGCAGTTAATTCTGACAGTCAGCTAGATTAGCGGGTCATGGCTGCAGAGAACATTTCTTTCTTGGTCCTGGCCTTTAAGGGTCATAAAAGGTAGCTGAGAAGACAAGGTTAGGATTCTGGGACCCAGTTATTCTTTATTGCCTCTGAGTTTAGCAATGGGGCAGAGAGTGAGCCCAAGAAAAAATGGCTCATAGCTGGGTAGATCAGGGAAGGCTTTTGGAGGCCACAGCCTCCGCTGGCTGGGAGTCATGCACAGGGATGAGATAAAGAGAGGAGGGGCTGGGGAGGTATTTGCAGATGGAGAAGTCGCCTGCCATGGGGGTGAATTTGGAAGAGGCTGTCCTCAGGTGTGGGGTCAGGTGGCTCCGATCTGGACTGTGGCTGGTCCAGAACACCAGTGGAAGACGAGCTTTTTGCCTTTTAGGTTATTTTAGTTGTTTTTCTGTGGGGATGCTAAGCTGTGCCACCGGTCCTGGTGTGACTCCAGGCCCGTGTGCCCAGGGCAAGGTGCTTATGAAGCCACGTAAGGGTGCTAAAGCGATTGTCCACATTGTCCAGGGCCACAGTTAACACAACCAAGAGTAATTTTGAAAAAGATCCTCATGTCTGTTCTATGATGATGACATTCTAGAAAGATGTATGGCACCAGCGGAGTGTCTTAGAATCCTCTTTTACTCCTTATCCACCACCTTCCCACGCTGCTCCTGTGTTCCCTCCTCTGTCCTCTTCTCCTCAAAACAAAACCCCTCTTGGGTGTCCACCTTCCCCTCTGAACGTCCCTCCTTGCCCCCTCTCCCAGCACAGGAGCAAGGGTGGGAATCAAAGGCTGGTTAGACAAGAGGGAAGAAGTGAGACTGGCCAACGTGTTATCCTTTCTAAAGTGCAGGGGACAGTCATAACTTACTCGTGCCCAGTCTGTCCCATAAAATCTAAGTGACCACTGCGGTTGCACACTCGACCTTAGGCAGGCTCTGGTCATGCCCAGAGGCAGTGCTTCTCAGGGAGGTGCTAGCCAGCTCCCGGGAGGGAATTTCAGAAATGGGCATTCTCAGGCTACCCCCAGGATCTACTGTATCTGAAGCTCCACAACAGGGCCTGGGAACCTGCATTCTCAACACTCTCCCCTGGTATTATTCATGAGCTCTACCCATTCCACGTCTGCAATATTCCCATCGGAAACTGGTCTGACCCAGACTTACATGCTTTGCATGATGGAAAACTCAGCCATCCATGAACCACACAGAAAGCAACACCTCCTGGACTGTGGCTCTCACCGTACAGGCCCTTATGTTGTGAATCAGCTTGACATCATTGTGAAAATGAGGTCTTTGCAGTCATGATAAATCCTGCCTGCTTCATGTTCAAAGTTGTGATGTTGGACATAATCTCTCAGGTCTCAGTTTCTTTATCTGTAAAATGGGAATGGCAAAAAAAAAAGAAAACTGATCTCACAGGGCAGCCGAGTGGGTTAAAAGAGGAAACACATTTAAAGGCAGAGAGAGGGCTTTAAAGCTGTAATTAGGTGTTTTAATTAGGTAATTAAGCATTTCCTGAGCCAAATATGCCTCCATAGAACATCCATTGAATCCGGCTGCCGGGTCTGTCCTTGGAGCCAGCCGTCTTCCACTTGGCAGGCCTCCCTTCCTCCTGACAGCCTGCGATCCTGCCCCGGCACGTCTCATCTCGGGGCTTACCATCCCCACAGATCCATGAGAACTGGCTGTGTTTGCCATCCCCGGAGATATCTCATTTTACAGCTGGGCAAACCCCAGCATGCAAAGTTCATGTCTTTGCAAAGTCACACAGTTACAGAAATGTCTGGGCAGCAGGTGGCAAAATGGTGTTGTTATCAGAAGCACATAGATAATCACGCCTTGCTACTAATCATTCTCCATCTCGTTCTCGTTTTATAATTTACAAGGGGCTTCTCCATCCATTACTTCTTCCAGCCCTTCCAACAGCCCTGTGCAGGTGATTTAGTACAGTAATACCAATGCCACGTGTTTGGATAGCACGCTGCCCTTTTCAAAGCCCTTCTACACACATTCTCTCATTGGATCTTTCGCACACCCTCAGTACACAGAAAGGCAGGAATTGTCAGAAGAAGAAACCAAGAAACAGAGAAGGCAGGTGCTGGTGAAGATCATGTAGAACCAATGACACATCCAGGCCTGGACTCAGACACGGGCTTCCTCAAGACCATGCAATGGTCCCTTGGCACCAGATCCTTCCCACTCCTTTCCTGAACAGGTGGGCTTTCTTTTTAATTTGGGATATTAGGATAAAAATAGCAAATAGTATATGAACAATGTGTCCCAGTCAATAGGAATTATACCCCCACAGCCCAAACTACTGCTTTTTGCTGAGTTGGGTCATTATCGCCCTTTGGTCTAAGTCTAGCTACCACCATCACCTGTGTGCACCTGTGTGACCAGCTAGTCTATCACCTGTGTGCACCTATTGACCAGCTAGTTTATCACCTGTGTGCACCTGTTGACCAGCATAGAGACCTAGAATACACACTCAGGGCCTCCAGACGGGTGCTGGCTATGGCTCAGGCCTATGGTCCAGGCTGAGCACTCTTCCTCCAAGCAGAGGTTTGGAGACATGGTCCTCTGTAGGCTTCCTTCCTCTTGCCTTCTGCTCACTGGTAGCCCCGGGGTTGGAGCTGGTTGTCCTAAGCCTGTCAGTCTGCTTAGTGATTCCCAGTAAGAACTTGGCTGGCCAGAGATAACCAGAGGAAAAGAAGAGATACAAAACGTACCTAGCCTCATGTGCCTCCCATGCCACAGAAGGGATTGCCCAGAGCTGGGGATGCAGTCAGCCGTGTTGGGTGTGATCTGTGGCTCTAGGGTAGGATGGAGGGATGGAAGGCAGAGCTGCAGGTGGGAGCCCTGCATGGGAGGAGCAGCAGGGAGCACTGTCCCCCCAGTGGAAGGGGTGGGAGGCAGGAGCTTTGGAAATGGAGTGACAGGATAGGTGGGAGACCCAAGATAGTCAACTGCTGGGTGGAAACTAAGTGTGTCCATGGTTGTTACTCCAAGGGGGGTAAATCAGAGAAGGGAAAGGAGCTGGTTCTACCCCTGGCTCATTTCTCTGTCTTCTGTTCTTATTACAGGTTTCTGTCCTTCTGTCATTGTGGCCACCATCCACTCCCTCCTGGATCATTATTGGTTTGGTTGTGTCTTCAGTAAGGTTCATACCCAGAGTGCTGAGTGTGGGGTTATTGGTCAGGAAGGAGAGTTGATGAAGCCTGGTGACTCCAGGATACAAGAGGGCACCACAGACCGGTGGCCTTCAGGGGACCACTGGGGAATGGCGGGGAATGGCGGAGAATGGCGGAGAATGGCAGGTGTGGGGAAGTCTGGACAGACCTGTAAATTGAGACTGACTTTCGCATTTTTTCTTTCTATCAGCAAGGTTTTTCCTCCTTAATCTATTGCTCTTTCCAAGACACATGCTTTAAGGGCTAACATATTAAGTGACTATTCAAAGAAAGCTAGCAGCGTGGGTTCCGAGACTGGAAGTGCTCTGGAAGCTGTTCATCCTCGGGCAACGTTGCAGAGAGAGGGAGATTGGGACTTAGCACAGCTGGATTCAAGTCCTGGCCCTGCTTTTTATGATTAGGTGGAACCATGCGAAACTGACATTTTTATAGGTCAAATATTGTCAGTTTCCTGTGGTTTAATGTCAGGGGTGGGGACCTGGACAAGTCACTTAACATCTCTGGTGTTTTCTTACTCGTGTCTGAGGGTCTTAGTGTGGAGTCAAACCCCTTCCACCACCCCAGTACTCCTAATCAGTCCCAAGCCCTGTAGCGTCTACCTTGGAAATTTCTCTAGATTGAGTTTGGTTTCTGTACCATTTGGGGATTATCTTGCTCCAGGCCTCATCCTACCCTGTCTGGGCTCTTGTAATAGCCCCTGAGTGATTTTCATGATCTCATTTTGCCTACTATAAGCAGAGTTAATATTTAAAATTTATGTCTGCATCTCGATAGAAATCTGATTGCATTATCCTCTGCTAGATAGCTTACCCTGCAAGGTCTCTCTGGCCTGGACCCTCCTTTTGTAATAGAGGGAATGGCCTGAAAAAGAATGGTAAAAAATATTTTATGTCTCTTTAAAACTTCCGGCACTCTTTTTGGGAACTGTGGCCTGACCTACATCCCTGCCTTGGGCAGATAGTCGGGAGGGGCAGGAGAAGGTCTTCTGTTCTTTGTGTTACAAGAGATTGTTCAGCCATCCCAGGCCTGGCACTGCCCTCCCAGGTAGGGGAGGTCATAGGCTTTGTCTTTGGCAGAGATGGGACCATTAGAATCTTTAACTATAATATCCTAGAACTGAGACCCCTCCCTCTGTATTTCTTCATTTGGACAGGAAATTAGATTTTGAGGGAGAAAGTCTACCATTTTCCTCCTTTTCCAGCGAAGTAATAAACTTCTTTTTACTTCTCCTTGAACCACTTGTTCTCGTTCTTCTGATGTGGACTCGAGGACAAGTGCTGAGCTTTTGGTAACACTTTCACTTCCAGCTGCCCCGACTGCCCCGCTGCAGACCTGGGTGCTCAGCCCCACACTTCCCCCCATCCCCATGGCTCCGGGTCTTTAGGCATGTGTGGCTTTTCCTCCCACCTGGAAGAATCCTATTCATCACCAATACCCAGCTCACCCCTCCAGGTCACCTGCACTTTCTATCGTCTTTCTCCTGGCCTGGCTTGTGAGCGCTGGGGCAAGGACTCCCTCTTGTTCATCTCTGATCCCCAGTGCAGGCCTTCAGTAGGCATTGGTGGAACAGGTGAGCAAGTCAATACGTGAACACTTGTGGCACATGGACATCTTGGAACAAGGCCAGGAGCTAGGCCTTCCCAAATCGGAATCACAATACTTGGAAATACTTGGTCTTCTCTTCTCTAAGCCCAAAACTCTGAAGCTTCAGACAAATGTATTGGGGTTTTACTTTGGGCACAATTCTGAGTGACAGGAACAGAACACTGTCAAGGGTGAAGGGGCCTTTAGATCAATTCTGATCATCAATCCAGCCACGTTAGGTCCCAATGGGCCATGACTCCCGGGACAGAAAGTGTTTGTACAGGTGTGAGCACGTGTGTGTGTGTGTGTGTGTGTGTCTATTTGGGGGCAGTTGCTGACTGACAGGTATCTGAAACTTTCTACAAGACCCTTAAGAAGACACACTGATCAATTTTTGATACAGATGGTTTAGTGGCCCTATCAATCTGCCGCACAGTCTAGTCAATGGGACCCGATGCTGGCAGGGATCCTTTGACATCCCGAAGGCTCTGCATAGCTTACTCTGCAACTCCCTGCAATTCTTCCTATTCTTTCAAATATTCGGAGGCTGTGTCTATAAACTATCAACCTCTGTGCCTGTGTTCTATGTCCTCTCTTGTCATTGGAACATTATGGATTATGGGTCACCAGATAGCCAACATAACATGTTTGTACTTTTCTTCGAAGGCTACCAGACAAATTCTCTGAATTAGCTGGCCCTTTTTATCCTGGCACTCACCAGTTGGGTACGATACCCCTCTCTTGGGGTACAGAGCTACTGGAAGTTCTGCTTAGGGGTGTAGCAGGTTGCTTGGGCTTGCAGGTTAGGTCTGATATAGAACTGAGTGGACTTTGATCAGGAAGGATCCCTGGAGGGCCTGGAGAAGAGGGGTGTGTGATAAAGGTGGGGTGCAGAGCCTCCAGCCCACCAGGCTCTGCCCCGTGTGCCTGGCCCAGAAGATGTGGGCAGCCACCAGCCCTGCATCCAGCATACAGGGCCCTGTGATATAATCCCAACTTGTCATCAACCTGGGGGACGTGGGGATTGTTACCCTAACAGCTACTCTGTTTTCAGACCTTTGTAGGACAAAAAACAAACTTATTTTGGGAAGCTCCATCTCACAATATATAAAAATGTACTCATATCCTGCAATAAACAACACGCACACGTATGTATGTCATGAGTGGGTTGCAGTTGCTTAGTTTGTTATCTTATGATTTGGTTAGATATGTATTCATGTTTGGTTTTATTGTTTTCTTCTCACAGTTTGAAATCATTTTGGGACCTCTTTTTCAGGTACAGCTATGAGACTCTTTAGGGCTCTTTGTCTTCTACCAAAGCGTCCCAGTGAAACATTTCTCAACATGAGCATCCATGTGGGTTTCCATACGCTTAATGCCATAGCCGTGGGCAGCCACGCAGGTGACGTAGTTCCCTGGGAACTTTCCTATGTCGTACGTCTGTGTGCTGTAGGCAGGCACCCCCTCCCGAGCTGCTCCCATCTGGACCCGCTGCTTGCTGGGCCTGTGGCTCTGCTGTCCTCTGAGCTCTCCCTTCCTCAACGTCCTGGTGAAAGACTTCACCGCTCCCTAATGTTAGATTCTCTATTTTTGGATCCCAGAACTTCCACTTTCTTAATATACTCTCTTGTTTTGGCAAAGCAACATCAACAGGAGATTCTTGAGACAGGTATTTGGAAACCTGGGAAGTCATTTCTTTTTGACTTTTAGGAGCCTTTCTTGTTCTCAATAATCACCTTACACGCACAAACACACACACACAGACACACAGACCATCACCCTGTCCCTTCCTAGCACACAAATGAAGATGATAGTTTTGCTCTTGGATTTTATTTATGTGTTTGTTGAAACAATCTAATTTGCCTCAAGGCAATGCAGATGACTTTGACTATTTATTGTTAGGCATAAGCAACTCTGGGTGGAAAAGAAAAGCCCCAAAATGAGTGTTATGGACTGAATTTTGTCTGCTCCCGACTCTAAAATTCAGGTATCGAAGGCTTAACCCCCAGTGTGACTATATTTGGAGATAGGGTCTTTAATGAGGTAATTAAGGTGTAACAAGGTCATAGGGCAGGGCCCTGTTGGTGTCCTTATAAGAAGAAGAAGACACACCAAAGATGTTCACACAGAGAAAAATCCCACGTGAGGACACAGTCTGCAAGCCAAGGAGAAACCAACCCTGCCTGCACCTTGATGTCAGACTTCCAGCCTCCAGGACTGTGAGAAATAAATTTCTGTTGTTTAAAGCCACGTAAGCTGCGGTATTTTGTTATAATAGCCCTACCAGACTAATACAATGAGCATTTTAAGATTTTTATCTCTTGTTGTTGGTAGTATGTGTTCAATAAACATTTTTTTATCTGATGCTGGGAGAAGTTTATTGAAAGCATAAAAAAAATTAAAGGAACAAAATATGAGACATATTTCAAAGGATGATCAGGATGGCTGACTCAACTATCGGGCAGAACACCTGGGAAGAAGCCTCCTCCAAACTCTCACCTCCCATATTTTTCCAATATGTATACCTCACCTGTGCTTCTGGGTCTGACGGGTAAATGTTCTTCGTGCCAGTGAGTCTGCATCGTTTGTGTCTCCTTCTCTGCTGGGGTCATTTGGAAGCTTCCCCAGCTACTTAGTTCTCATGTGTCACTGATTTGTCATTTGAAAGTTAAATCACAGACCTGGCTGGTGGCCAGGGGTTGGAGATGGCTTTCCCCTCTTCTCCCTTTCAGTTTATTTACTGATAAGTTGGAGTGCTCCCTGCTGCCTTTCACAAATAATCCAGAAAATCCTTGAGATTTATTTGAACGATTGATTAGAAAAGTCGATGTTGTACACGGAGGATTAAAAAAAGAAATACTTGGAATCTACTTCAGTATCTGTTATCTCAAAGGCAGTCTTGACTCCTCCAAATTTATATGCCACAGACAGAAAGGGGAGGAAACTTCCTTTCTATACATTGCACAGTCTATATAATGGCAAGAGCATAGACTGGCCCTCAAAAGACATTGATCCTAATCTGAATCTATCCACTCATCGATGCTGCAACCTCAATCAAGTTATTTAACTTCCCCAAACCCCAGATTGCTCATTTTATTTTTATTATGGGGGAAAAAAATCACATATGAAATTCACCATCTTAGCTAGTTTTAAGTGTACAGTAATGTTAACTACACACACATTGTTGTGTAACAGCTCTCTGGAACTTTTTGTTACCGAAAACTCCATGAAGCCGAATCGGAAGAACAAGGATATGTGTTTTGGGGAAGAAGAAAGAGAATTTTTATTAATTTGGTGGCAAAGGAGGAAAAATGGCAGACCTTCTAGTCTCCAAATCCAAATTTTCTGAACATAAGCCAAAGTACAGAGCTTTTAAAGGGGGGGCTCAGTTCTAGAGTATTGTGGTTAACTATTCTAATCCTCCCCTCTCTGCAAAAGACAAAGCCTGTGACCTCCGGGGGCTGGCACTGCCTGGGATGGAGTTATCTCTTTTAACAAATGGCTTAACCTGCCTCGGATGCAGGCCAGAAACAAAATCTTTTTTTGTTGTTAAGCCCTTTCCTCTGTTATGTATTCCCCACTCTCAGTTTTATGCTTCCTTATCTGTGAGAGGAGGGGCAACTATGGTCCATTTTGTCTTGCAGAACTGAAACTCTGTACCCACTGAACAACTCTCCTTTTCACCCTACTCCTGAAAACTGCCATTCTACTTTCTGTCTCTAAGAATTTGACTTTTTAAATTTTTAGCTATTAACAAGACCCATTCACAAAAAGGGAGATGTCATTCTAAACTTTCCCACCTCCAATCTTTATTGTGAAGCACAGTGGAGTCAAGGCCCATGAAACTGCTTTGGAAACTAAATCAGTCTTCAAATGCCAGGTGTTATTTTAAACATGAACTGGCCTCATCCAGATAGGTAAGGATAATCTAGATATAAATCTGACATTAGGCTGAAAAAGTCTAACAAGCTGGCTATTTTGGGATGTCCAAAATTTCTGATTGGGTTTTAAAGAGAACTAGAGAAGATCAATTGAAAGAATGTATTTCGGGGAAATCTTTTTGTTTTCAGTACAGATGAGCAAAATGCTGAGTAGAAAGTTATTAACTGGCTTAGTCACTTGTCTTAGTTTATCCCAGTTCAGTCTTTATTACACTGTAGTCATTGTGGTTCAAAATTTGTCCTTGGTGACCTTGACAAAGACTGTGATGCTTTTGCAGTGGATGTGGGAAGGACATGCTTCACCTTCGATTTCCAGTTATTTTTATAGCTAATTCTTTAAAATTCTTCCATATTTGTATTTGGTAATACATACAATATATTAGTACTTGGAAGTACATGTAAATAATTTCTAAATAAATAAATATACCTGGAGTGCATGGTCCTTTTTAAAATTTAATTTAGTTTTTAATTTACAGCATGTAGTAACAAAAACCAATAACCTACCTCCTGTATCAGTTGAGGTTCTCCAGAGAAATAGAACCAATAGGAGAGAGAGAGAGAGAGAGAGAGAGAGAGAGAGAAAGAAAGAGAATCCTATTTCTCTAGGGAACCCTGATCGATACAGGAAGTAGGTTATTGGCCTTTGAAGCGTTCTGTTACTGCATCTAGGAGCAAGGAAACATCTCTCCAGGGAGTGGGGAGGAGAAAGAGAAAGAGAGAAAAAGAGCATGAGAGAGACTGAATTTAAGGAATTGGCTTATGCAGTTGCGGGGACTGGCAAGTCCAAAATTTATAGACCAGGCTGGAAACTGAGGCAGGATTTCTATGTTGCAGTCTTGAGGCAGAATTTCTTCTCCTCTGGAAATCTTGGTTTTTTTTTGCTCTTAAGGCCTTCAGATGATTGGGAGGGGCTGGCTCACATCATGGACTTCACTTAAGACCACTTTCTTAAGTCTACTTTAAAGCCAATGGATCACAGCTGTTAATCACATCCACACGACCTCTTCACAGTAGCACGCAGATTAGTGTTTGATTACATAGCAGGGTGCATAGCCAGGCTGCCACATAAACCTCACCATCACACTACACTGTTGCCTGGTACCTGGTTGGTCTCTCAACTCTGACCTTCCCTGTTCTAAACGCTTTCCATGTTCCATGCCATTTCTATACTCTGGCTTGCTAAAGAGAATCTCTGGTCATGTCTGTTCTCTGCTTAACTTCCATCACTGCTCCCCACCCCCTGACGAAGATCAAATGCTAAGATTGGCATCTGCCGCCCTGTAGGCTATGGTCCAAGCTCCCCCCACACCAGCTTTCTGTCACCATGAACATCTCATTCCTGCTGAATTCTGCTCCCTACCACTCCCTCCTGTACCCCCATATCTGTGATTTTTTGTAAATGTGCCCCCTAAGAGCATGCCATTTCTCATCAATGGATACGTCATCTCCTTCTAATTTTGTCTATAAAAACCCTACCCTCTTCAGTCAATATGTCCAGCATCCAGCTCATTATCTTACTCTGAAATATGCTTCTTCTACTGTATATCTGGGCCTCGGTTAATGTATTCCTTCTCCTTGCACAGGCTAGGAATATCAAATACAAATTTAATAGATGGCAGACTGCAGGAAGATATTTCCAATGCCCCAAACAGTCAAGGGAATAATTTTTAGAACATACAAAGAAATCCTTCAAACCAACAAAAAAGGGACAAGAAAAACCAATAAAAAAATGGGCCAAAGATATCCCAAGGCAATTCACAAAAGAAGCAGCAGCCCTGGTAGGCAAGTCTATGAATAAATGTTCAAACTCATCAGTAACCAAATAAGTGAAAATTAGAACAACGTTGAGATGCCACTTTATGGTGGCCCAGATGGCAAAAATTAGAAAGACAGATAATACCAAGTGTGGTGTAGGGTGTGACTGATTTCACATCTTTCCATGTCTTTACCTATCACTCTATTGACCTGGGAGGCACTGGACTTCTTAGCAGAGGTTTTCTCTGAGCTCCATACCTGCAAATCCAACCCATTTTTGGATGTCTTTGCTTCAAAGTTCCACTGGTTTATTAAGTACAACATGTCCCAAAGTGAACCTGCACTGCACTTCTCTAAACAGTGTTCTTCTCCTCTGTTTCTTGTCCCAAAAGGCCACTTGTCATCCTCTACCTAATTCACTTGAATCCATGTCACTTCTCTCTCTTTTACCCCCATTGTCTGTGACCAAGTCCTTTCTATTTTACAGCTTCAGTGTATGGGACATTTGTCCCCCATGTTACATTCTTTTCAACTGTTACCCTAGCTCAGGCCACTGTCATTTCTTGCCTGCATTACTGAAATTGTTTCTCATTTGTTCTCCCTCCCTGCAATCTTGCTAGCTAATTTAATAATGAGAACTTTCTGTTGGCCAGCTGCTTGGACATAAGAATAAGACCCATCTCATGACTGCAAGGAACTTGCCCTTCTCCTTGGTGGGAAGGAAGTACAAATGAGCACACGATTACAATCCCGTGAGAGGCTCACAATAAGGGAGGGAGAAGTGTAGTTACTGCCAGAGAAGGAAGGAGGATGGCAACACGACAACCATTCCCTCCCAAGCCATGCCTGTGATCTTCCTGAAATGCCGTGAGCTGACCATAGACTTAAAACTCCCCAAGGTCTGCTTTTAGGAAAAATTCCTTGACATAATGTAAGCCTATGCCTGTGATCTGTCCTGAAATGCCGTGAGCTGACCATAGACTTAAAACTCCCCAAGGTCTGCTTTTAGGAAAAATTCCTTGACATAATGTAAGCCTATGCATGGACTGTCTTTGCCTACTTTTATAGCTCCTTTATGAATTCTCTAGCTGTGATAAACTCCTTGTATCCCACACACAAGCCATCCTTTCTCTTCCCTTTGGATGGATCAACCTTTAGCACTTGCTTTAAGTTGAATGGGATTTTGGGTTGATCAAAAAAAATACAGTTCTGATGAAGTTGCATATTCAATATCTGCAGTTTTCTGTCACTCCCTTGATCAAGGAGGTAAATGATAATCCAACAGACATTACATCCATTACATGCCAGCAATGTGCGATGCTTTATGCTAAATACCATGGGGGGAGGTATAGGAGAGTTAGCCAAACTCAACCACCTGCTCTCTTCCTGCCTAACTCCACATTGATGTCCTATCTCCACATGGACTTCTGAGCTATCCAGCCCTCCCTCCCTGCGCACTGTACTCCTGCTTCTCCGCTGTGAGACAAGGGTGGGGGCACTCACAATTGCTATCCTACCTTATCCCTGCTTATGTACATGGCCAACTGCACCCCCATTCAGAAACTGATCTTCTTTAATCCAGGGGTGATCTCTGATTTAACTTTGTATGATGTCCGGCACAATCTAGCTGCTCAATAAATATGCAGAATTCATGAGAAATAAGAGTTCTTGTTTTCTAGGAGCTCATAGTTCTCTCTTGACTATAGAGTTAAAACCAAATTTTCCCAGCAAAAATGTCAAAGCCTTCTGGAATTCAGCACCACCTTTCCTGGTCAGCTGGCCTGATTCCTTCTTCGGACTTCAAATATGTCACACTTATTCATTTATTTTAAAAAAAAGTTCATTGAGATGAATATTAAGAACTTATATTGAGAAACTACCACATGCTATGACCAAGCTCTTAGACACTCAGGATAAAATTATTAAAAAAAATTAGATGTGGTTCTAATAACTAGACTAGGATGCATAGGAGGAGGAGGGGGCCAACTAAATAAACAAGAATTACAAATTGTGAAAAGCACTATGGGACTGTGCCTCTCACTTGAGTCTCTTTTGTAAGACAATGGGCAGTTTTCTATGAGGACCAGGGTTAGGCAATCAGGAACAAACATTTGGGAGGTGGGGTGGAGGGGTTGAAAGGGGACTAGTGTTTGGGATACCATATCTCACATTTTGTATTTATTAATTCTAATTTTAAGCATTATTTCTGTAAGGTAATGTGATTATCCCCATGTTTACAGATGAAAAAAAAATCAGATGCCGGAAAGTAAAATGAGTTGGCGTAAAGCTAACTCTTGTAAGACAGTCATTGGTTTAGGCAAGTGAGTTTAATATAGTAGAAAGCATGTTATTCTAGAAGTTTGCACAGAGCTCTGGTTCTCTAATTTGAGCGTCAGAATCATCTGGAAAGTCCTTTAAAGCACAGGTTGTTGCATGCCATCTGCAGAGTTTCTGGTTCAGCAGGGCTGGATGGAACCTAAGATTGTGCATTGCTGATCAGCTAGTTCCCAGGGTGATGAAGATGCTGCTGGACTTTGGGAACTACTGGCATGAGCTCCGGTGTGAGCCCAGAGGAGAGAGAAGCTGCCAGTGCTTCAGGCCGGTCAAGGGATGGCTCACAGGGAAAGCGGCATTTGGGCTGGGCAGGGAAGACTACATAGACGTCTTCAACTCACTCTCCCTTTGGTCACTCGAAGGTCCTGGAAGCAGAGACTGAGCATGCACTGTGTAGAGATTCACAAGGCAGGTTCAGATGTAGGGGATGTTGGACAGGCACGTGTAGCTGGGGGTGCCACAGCAGAGTGTGTCCTGGTGGGGGAGGAGGTGGTAGGCGAGCCTGGGGACAGATGGAAAGCCATGGCAAAGAGTTCACACTTCATCCTTTGAGTACCAGGCTTTTAATCAGACGAGTAATGCAATTCTCTTTGCCTGATTATGTTCTAATTGTTCATTCATTAAAGATAAAAAGGTATTAATCACTCACTACACCAAGGAATGCTAGGGTATAAAAAGCTCACAATAAAAATAATAACAACAAGTGACATTTTTCCGGTCCTTCCTACAGCAATACTAGCTTTGCATGCACGATCTCATTTATTCTCAACAACAACCCTTTGCAACAGATGCTACTGTTATCCCATTTTAGAGATGAGAAAACTGAGGTTTAGGAGGTAAGGGCACATTGCTTGAAAGTAGCTGAGTGGGGATTTGGATTTGCATCTTAAACCTTGCTGTCCATACGACACCCTGGAGGTCAAGGACTGTATCTTGACTTTTCCTTTCCCCAAAACTTGTTGCATCTAACATGGAGCTGCCCCTGCTGTGTTTGGTAAAAGTAGCCCCAGAGAGTCCCTGTCCCTCGCAGGTGTCCTGACCTCTACACAAAGGCAAGAGGGTAGCTAGAGCTGCTGCTTGTTATCGGAGAATCTGTGATCTTCATAGTGCGGGAATGTCATCCCAGGAGGACAGTAGGATCTATCACTGTCAAGCCCGAAGGCCTTTTTTTATTCTTGCAAAGTCAGGGCTTTTCAGATCTTTAAGGCTGATCAGAGATAGAGCACTACAATAGCCAGCTTAAATCTCAGCAAGTGGGGAGGCGAGGCAGAGAGAGTCTCCACGCATAAAATAAAGTACACTGACTCTTTTTGGGAAGATAACACATAACTCTTGGTCCACGCAGCACAATAAAAGCCCTCGGAGAACAGAGAAGATCTTTGTCAGAAATTGTGTCTCATTTAGCACCATTGTTTCGCCGCTTTCCTTTCGGAATGAAAGTGATTCATCTTGCTTTTGTTTCGCGCTGCCTTTTATTTTTTTCCTTCTTCAGAAATTCCTCCTCCATTACGAGGCAAGCACTTTTTCCTTTCCCCTCTTGTCGCAAACAGGAACTTCATCCTCGACATGTTTATGCTCAGCTCTCACGGTCCAATTTAATGCCTTTTTTTTTTTTCATTTTGCCAAGTAGTGATTCACATAATACAGATAATATTGCTGTGAAGTGGTTTAAAAAATATTTTAATGATCCTATTCCTTGGGAAAGCGCATGTGTGTGTGTGTGTATGTGTGTGTGTGTGGTGCTTGTGCATCAGGTTACAAATATCACTGTCAGTGATATTTGACAGTGAACTTTAGTCACTGACAGTGAACTTTAGTGAGCTGCAGAGGACAGGAAGGAGATGCGAGAGGGTGGCTGCCGCCCTGGGAATGCGAAGGAAAAGGAAAGCCACACAGAAAGCAGTTAGTCATGCTGCAAAAGTTAAAGAGCAAAACAGCAAGATAAAAGAGGCCCAAACTTACAGGCTCTGTTCCCCGCATTTGGAGAAAGAAGGAAAAGGCCCATAATGAAAATTCATAATTCGGTATGAATTTTATCAGAAGGCCTTCTGGGGAAAAACAACAAGGCTAAAGTAACACAAATATGTTCTTGGAGCCCTTGTATCTGCCAGGTCCTATCCACTTTCTGTCATTGTCTCCTTTCGGCTTCCAGCAGCCTTAGTACAGCGTGAAGGACTCGGTTCATGGCAACTGAGCGACTTGTAGAAAGCTGCATGGCTCACATGTGGCAGAACTTGAGTTCTAGCTCGGTCGCTAGTCTCTTGACGACAAGGAGGATGGCTGGGATTCAGACAGTGGGCCAGGGCTGGGAGAGCAGCCCAGACATACTGGCAGCAAATGACCAAAGCTTCCTGAATTCAAACTCTTCTGGGAGTTTCCTCCCAGTCCTGGCCTCTTCCCCAGACATCCACAGTCAGTGTCTGGCCATCTGCAGGCTGCCTGGCCGGGACACTGAGGCCAGCTCTTGCGCTCCTGCCCCAGGGTCAGTGGCTTTGGGAAGAGGCCCTTTGAAGGACGGAGCAGGGGCTGCCACCTCCTGCATCAGACTACGCCCCCAATCAGAGGCGACAGCAAGATTGTCTGGATAGCTCCGCGTACATCTCTTGGACTTCCTACCCCTGAGCCTCTGGCAGAAAGAGGACGGCGAGCCAGGTCCCTCAGCAAGAGTGCCTTGTCACCGGCCACACCTGCCCCTTTGTCCTCTAGGCTGCCAGGTGCCACTCACATCTGGGGTCCTCCCAGCCCCTCCCACACTCCAGCCCCTTCTTAGCCTCTCCCATCGACCAGAGTGCTTGGGCTTTGGCCCTGAGGGAGCTCCCTCCCTCCCAGGACTCGGAATTATAAATACGTACATATATAAAATACACACATATATTCAAATCATATGTGTATGGATGGATGCACACACCATAGCCATATATACACATATTACTCAAAGTCTTGTGTGTATGAAGATATACACATGCATTGATTATTCAGTCATGCATATATGCATACACACATTATTCAATGCAATGTGCATAATATACACATATGCATATATTATTCAAACCCATGCATGTATACATGCATGTATATACTACCCAACGACATACACTCATGCTTATTATTCAAAGTCATGTGTGCTTGAATACATATACACACATTATTCAAAGTCACACATGCAAACATACATGTACCACACACATATACAAACTACACAGAATCATGTGCATCTATGTACATATATACACATGCATACTTTATTCACAGTCATATGTGTATGTGTCTATACACACCACACATGGATACAAATATCTTGCATTTTTATTTTTACCCAAGACCTCTTCCTCAAGCTCCAGGCGCATGAATCCAACTGCCTACTCCCATTCTCCGTAGAGAAATAGAAACTTAGGCTTACATGGTGCAAACAGAACTACTGTATTTCTCCTCATGTCTGGTGTCCTCCCAGCCAGGGCCCCACCAGGGCCCCAGGGCCCCTTGTCACTGGGTCCCAACTCTGTCTCCCAACTCACCTCCCTATTACCTACACCCAGAAACACTGACCACCTTTCTGTTTCTCTGAGTGCCAACCCTGATCCTTCCTTAGGGCCTTTGTGGTTACGTTTTTCTCCTGCCTGGAGCACTTTCTCCTGATCTTGGCGGGGTCAGCTCATTTTGGTCTCTCAGAGCTCACCTCAGCTGCCACCTCCTCTGAGACGTCTGTCCCGACCCCCACGCTAAGTGGCCCCTCCACCGCTGCCATGTTTTCTATTCCATCTTCCTGATTGGGCTCATGTGTGCCTGCAGTGGTCTTTCTCACTTACTTCTGTGCCCGTCATTTCTCTGTGCCCATGTTTTCTCCTAAGGGTTTTATAGTTTGGGCTCTTAACATTTAGGTCTTTGGTTCAGTTTGAGTTGATTTTTGTCTGTGGTGTGAGGCAAAGGTCCAGCATCCTTCTTTTGCTCTGGATATCCAGTTTTCCTAGCACCATTTGTTTTAAAAAAAAGTGCTTTCCCCATAGAATGATTTCTGGCACCCTTGTTGAAAAACAAGCATGTCACCATACATGGAAGAGTTTATTTCTGGGGTCTCTATTCTTCCATTGGTCTGTACCTCTGTCTTCAAGTTGCATCCACTCATTTTCACCACTAGGAGGTAAATTCCATCAGGGCAGGTGCTCTGCCTGGCTTCCCTCAGCCCAGCTCCTGGCACAGGGGAGCTTGATGAATTTCTAAGAGGCGATGAGGGTGTTGGTTTCTAGATCTTTCTTCCATACCCCAGATGGACTTCCCTGAGCAGCTCTTGCTTGGTCTGTGGCAGTCACATCACCTCCCTGGGACACCTTGTTGTGCTCCTCTTCCTTTATCTTCAAGAGGGGGACCTGGCCTCCCCCTCCCCAAACTGATCTCGGTGTCTGCTGAATCCTTCTGACCTCACCTTGCCCCAATCTGGTGCCATTTGTAACTGGTGGTTGTGCATCCAGAACTTTCTCAGTCAGCTCTCCCTTCTCCCAGGTGCCACCCCTGTCCAGTGTGACCTGCAGCTGACACTCTGCTGCTTGTGTGTTCCTGTCTTCCCCGGAGCTATGTCTGGCAGACCCTCATGGACCCCCACGTGCCATCTAGGATTGCCCTGCTTGAGTCCCAGTTTTCTGGGTGCACGTAAGGACAAAGGAAAGCTAAGCTGGGCTCTGTTCCAGCTCACTCCAGTCACAGCTAAAGCCCTTCCTGTTTTTTGTTTTTCTTTCCAGCCTCATCAATAAGGCCTCAGTAATGGCAGGGAGCAAATCCAGAGGGCAGGAACGCAGCATTACATCATCGTATTACCTACCCTGATGCGTTTTCAAGGCCAGCAAACTCAATTAGCTCGTTGGTAATAGCTGTACCAGCAGCGGGACACACAGCAGAGTTCATCGTTCTGAGGAAGGACATGGAAAACAAATGACATGTGGTCCACCCCGCACAGCTGCTAGCAGGCTAACCCAGAGTGGCAGCTCAGGACTAGACGTGGCTCGCTCTCAATGATTTTAGGCTGCTACTTTGGATGTATTTAAATCTTGAGGAATAGAATGCTACTTGTTAGCTGTGTTCTAGTTATTTTGTTCCATCACCTATGCTTAAGCAACCTTGCCTTTTCTTTTGCAAATAACCAAGACTTTCCAGCACTGAGACCTAGAGAGGTTAGAAGAGTTACCTGTGGAAATTTAGCAAGTGGCCTTATCTCGGCCACTGTTTATATATTCATCACTCTTGGGCACATCAAATCATCAGCCAACCTAATGTTCTGGGTAAGTTACAGCTGGCAGAAAATCCGCTTTCAGAATAAGTGAGGGGAAAGGACAGTCGAGATTACTGAGAAAAAATAACATATTATTTTAACCACAGTGTCATGAGAGCAGAGAATGTTTTAGTTGAGAAGTCTTTAGAATTTAACTTGTCCAACCTTGTAATTTTACAGATGAGAAAACCATAAGCCATAGAAAGTTAAATTACATCTGCTAGGTCGCACGGCCTGTTGGCACACATGCAGAATTACTATAACTAAGACACGGTCCACTTACAGAAGGGACAATCTCACAGAGTCTCTTCAGAACATACTTGATCAGCCAAAGACGAGGTAGATTGCAAAGCAGCACCTAGTAGGCCTTTAGATGCTGTCAGCATTATGTTGATAGGGGTTTTGCTTTTGTCTGCAACCTAAACAAGCCTTTCCCAATGTTAGATAGCTTTGTATTTTTAATAGGGAGTTCTCTGTTGATAGCACTAAGAGAAGTTGCAGTGTAGCTATCAAACATCAAAACTGCCAAATTCGAGCTCTGTTGCAGGAAGGTTACATCCTACATCTCTCAAAGCAACCTCTATTTCCCAGGCCACCTTTAGCCCCAAGCTGCATTTTTCATTCCTCCTCTTTTGGGAACAGAAAGAGGGAGCCCATGTACAGAAGCCTTATATCTCGGCTACCAACAATGCCTGTTTTCATACAGAACGCACTTAGAATGCATGTGGATTCAGGGCGTGTGTTCTAAATGGCTCATAAATCATGCATTTCTTTAAGAAGGATTCCAAACAACTCCGATTTGCTGGGTAGCATTCTCCTTCTCCCCTCGGGCAGACTAGCAAGTGCTGCACGGTTTGCAGATCTTTCATCTATTTATGGCTCCGAGAAGCCACTGGGATGTAGATGCTGGGGATGCGTGATTCCCAAGGAGAAATCACTCAAATTCCCGAAGATTCCCCTCGTGCCTTTATGAAGTAGGTACAGAGTTAAATGCTCTTTGTTGAAGCTGTCCTGAAGTGCTGGACATTGCGGTGGACAAACAAAACAACAAAAGTAATCAAGATGTGTTCTAGTTATGGGATTCTTAATACTCCTCTTGAATTTACCAGGGTTTTGGTATATGCAGACGTAGTTGTTTCTTCCCTCCCTCCCTTCCTTCCTTGTTTCCTCTCTCTCTATCCTTCTGATGAGGCCATGCGTGTTACTGGGGAAGGTAGTGAATTTGGGGACAGCATTGGGTTCACATCCAAGGTCCATCACTCACAATCAAGTGACCCCCATTTACATTATGTGACTGTTCTGACTCTCAGTAATAACAATGGAGTGAAAAAGATTGTATATGATTATATATACACAGATGGATAGATGGGTAGGTGGATGGGTGGAGGAATAGATAGATAGATGATAAATATATAGATAAATAAATGGAGTGAGTCCCTAGGGCAGTGCACAATAGATTGTAGACTTTTAAAAAATTCTTTATTTAATAAAAATTTGTTTCAATGAGCAAGTTCTGTGCCAGTCCCCCTTCTAGATGCTGGGGATACAGTGCCGAATAAAACAGACAAAACCCTGCTCTCACGGAACCAATGTTCTAGGGAAGGAGAAAAACATTCAACCCCTATGGAAAGTAGCATGGAGATACCTCAAAGAACTGAAAGTAGACCTACCATTTGATCCAGAAATCCCACTTCTCAGTATATACCCAAAGGAAAAAAAGACATTCTCTAATAAAGACATTTGCACCCAAATGTTTATAGTAGCACAACTCACAATTGCAAAGAAGTGGAAATAATCCAAGTGCTCATCAATACACGAGAGGATTAATAAAATATGATATATGTATACAATGGGGTACTATTCAGCCACAAAAAACATTGGAGATCTAGCACCTCTTGTATTATCCTGGTTAGAGCTGGAGCCCATTCTAAGTATCATAAGAATGGAAAAAAAGTACCACATGTACTCACCATCAAATTGGTACTAACTGATCAACACTTATGTGCACATATGGAAGTAACAATCATCAGGTGTCGGGCAGGTGGGAGGGGGAGGAGGGGATGGGTATATACACACCTAACAGGTGCAGTGCCCACTCTTTGGGCAATGGGCACACATGTAGCTCTGACTTGGGCGGTGCAAAGGCAATATATATAACCTAAATGTTTGTACCCCTGTGTAATATTAATATTCTGAAATTTAAAAAAAAATATATAGAATGGAACACCTGTCATAGAGAGAGAAGGCAGGGAGGGAAGGTGGGGAGTGTGAAGCTAGGGAAGAGGAGTTTGAAATTTTTAATGGGTCATCAAGGAAGGTCTCATGGTGAGGGGGCGTTTGAGTAGAGACAGTGAGTGGTGATGGAGAGTGCTGCAGATATCCGGGGAAGGAATGTCCCTGGCGGGGTATAGTGCAATCCACAGCGATAACTTCTAAGTAAAGAAGAGCTGGCCCCACTCCCTTTTGGATGGGATAGAGTTGCACGATGAGTGTAGCTCTTTACACCAATCCTTTCCCTTCTTTTCTTCCTTTCCCCTCAGATGTTGGACTGCAGGCAGGAAGTTGACCAATGGCCCCGGCTGCAGTTCTGAAATCTCCCACCATGTTCCCTTGGAAGTGGAGCCTCCCCGGCTGCTCACAGACAGTGCTTGGGCATGGCAGGGTTCTCAGGCAGGCCCTCCTGGGAAACACATGACTCCCGTCACGGGTTCCCCATCAGCCGTGCAACACGTTCACAGGACCTCGCTGTAAGTCATGCCCTGCCCTGCCTTCCCTTCCTCACTTTCTGCTCCGCAGGAGCTAGACCTGCGCTGTGGTCTGATGGCTCTCCTGGTCTTCTCTGGCCCCCTTCCCATTTCCCCTCACAGATGTTTAATAAATCTCTTGCACACCGAATCCTGATTTGGCATCGGCCTGGAGGACCAGGACCCACACAGACACCCTAAGGACCTCGAGGTTCCCGGGGAACAGCCAGTATTAACCATCAGGCCTGTGGGGGAGGCCAGCTGGGACCTTCCAGTCCAATCAACCTTCCCATAAATGACAGCCACCTGAGAAATTGGAACCCTTGTGTGCTGTTGATGGTTAAACTGTAGAGTCAATGTGGAAAATAGCAGGGCAGCCCCTCAAAACATTGAAAATGTTAAAAATGGAATTACCATAGGATGCAGCAATTCCACTTATGGTTATGCACTTAAAGGAACTGAAAATAGGGTCTCAAAGAGATCTTTGTATACCCGTGTTCAGAGCAACACAATTCACAACGGCTTAAACATGGCAACAACCCCAGTGTTCACTGACAGGTGGATGGATAAACAGAGCATGGTATGTCCATACAATGAGCTATCATTCAGCTTTAAAAGGGCAAAAAAATGCTGACACATGCTACAACATGATGCTAAGTGAAAAAAGTCAGTCACAAAAAGAAAAACACTATATGATTCCACTTACATGAGGTACTTAGAGTAGTCACAATCATAGGGACAGAAAGTCACCTGGTGGTTGGCAGGGACACAGGGCAGGGGGAATGAGGAAATATTGTTTAATGGGTATGTAGTTTCAGTTTTGTAAGAGGAAAAGAATTATACTCAGGTGGATGGTGGTGAAGTTTGCACGCTATGAATGTATTTAATGTCACTGAACTGTACACTTAAGTCTAAGTTTCATGTCATGTGTATTTTATCACAATAAAAAAAATGAAAAAAAAATGTTATAGCCATATGAAGGAGCCCAGGAGAAATCAGCAAAATAATCTTCTACCCAAAGCACAGAAGTGTAATTGTTTTAAGTCACTAAACTTTGGGGTAGTGTTTTAGGTAGCAAAGGCCAATAACACTACCAGAGGAAGCAGGAACCAGAGAATCCACTACACAGACAGAAGCTATGACCAGCCCAGCATGTGCCAAGGGATCTTGCCTGGGCTCTGGCAGACACCCCCAGGCCGGGCTGTCTGTCTGCAACCCCTCCTGTCGACCTGACCTTATGGCTCAGAGCCACCATAGGTCCCTGTTCACACGTTGATCCCGGCCTCAGGGAGCCCCACCTTTGGATTCTGTCCCTGCCTCTGTCTGGGCCCTTTGGTGTCCACCTGCCTTATCAACTTGCTTCCAGACTTGGGCTTTATAAGTACATATTCACGCATCTGCACCATCTTCTGTTGCTCCTTGTGCATCCCTTAAATCTGCCTTGGCTCACCAACGCCTCTGCCTGGTCCTGAACTTCACCCTCTGACTCTGCCCCCAGCAGGCGCCCACGCACATCTTGCATCAAGGAGTTGGCATCACAGCCGGGCTTCGGTGCTGGAACCCAGCCTTGGTTGTCTGTCAAATTTCCTTCTCAGCATTGCATCCCCTTCTGCCGCCTGAAGCCTGTCTTCTAATGCCTTCCCCAATCCCACTGCTTTGCCGTGTGTTCTTGCCCGCTAACCTGTCTTCCAGCACAACAGGATGTCGCTTACTGAGAACTTCAGTTTCTGCCAGCCAGTGGCACGCGGCCTGGCTCCCACGCCTCCCTCCGCCTGACCCCACAGAAGAGCAGCATTTCCGAAGTCAGCAGCTGCTTCTTCCAGAGGATTACTCAAGACTTTCCCCGCCAGGGTGGATTACGCCTGCCACGGAACTTATTAACTTGTGAAGCCTTTGCGTAGGGGGTTGTGCCTGAAACTGTTTTCAAGTAGCAAGAATGTACTTGATTCATGGAGAGGCATTTTCTATCTGAGAAAAAAAGAAAAAAATTAAAGCCCTTTTCTGCACTCCAGCAAATGAAAGAACCGTACTATTAAATAGCACTAGGAGCAAAGAGGACAAATGAATGCTATCAAATCACAGTGAAACACAGGCATACAGAGGACATGGCCACAAATATCAGATACCCTCTCACGTTTTTAGGGAATAAGATTCTAAGTATATCTGGTAAAAGAAACTCTAGTAAAGGAAATTCTAAGTAAATAGTAAAGGAAATCTATTACTGCTTGTCCTGATGCAAACTCTTTTTTGATCTTCTACTCCCTTTATACATCTTTGGGATATTTAAAGAGATTTAGGCATTCCATAACATATACATATATCAAAACATTGTGTTGTACACGGTAAATATATATAATTTTTGTTTGTTGATGAAAATAAATTTAAGTAAATAAAATGAAAGAAATGGCCGTAAACAGGTGCTAAATTGTCAATGGGAGTCCTCTTCAAACTTGCCTAGTGATCTTTAAGGAAAGTCTGTGATTGGCCGGGAGTCGTACTCTGTGACTGCTGCTTCCAAGTGAGGCTGTTGGGCGGGAGGCATTTGAATTACCCATGAGTAGCCATTAATGAATCCAGTCTACAAAGCTAACAGTGGAGCAAGCTGAAATTTTCCAATAGGGCATATACTTTTCATCCTCTGTAGATGACAGTGATAAAAGGGACCATGCATGTTCTTTATTTATATGCACAGCAGATTTAAGTTATATTCATGTAATTTTTATGCAAGATAATTAATTTAATGTATATAAAAAATTTTATGTCTATGTCATAGTAAGATATTGAAATCATTTAGGAATGCTTTCAACTACTTGCAAGATAAAATCAGATGAACAGCAGCCTAAATGAGACAGTTATCGCATAACTGAATGTTGTAGATAGGTGTTTCCACTCCAGGTTCATCAGCTCAGTGGAGTCAGAGTGCTAGTCTGTCATCTTTAGATTTGCTTGGCTTTTCCTCATGGTAACATGGTGGCTGCTCCAGCCCCAGCTCCAGGCATCAAAACGACACACAGGAAAGTTAAATTGGAAGAAAGCATCAAAAGCAAAATTGAATTTTCCTCAGCAAATTCATTTTATACTTCTCCCCCTCCTTCTAAGTCATGGAAGAAAAATTTCTGTCTAGAAGTTTTCCTCTTCCACTTCATTTTGTAGATCTGTGTCACCAGTCTATCTCTACAAGGAAAACATAGAAAATTAGAATCTAGCAAAGAGAAAGGAAGTTCCATATATACTAGTTGGGTAGTGCCAAACTGCTGTAAAAAAGATTCCAAATAAAGTAACCTGAATAATCTAGAAGTTCTATTATTCAATTAAATATAAACATTTTCTTCTTTTTCAAGCAGAAGTCCCAAGGTGAGCATTTCAAGATGACAGAAAGCTTTGCTCCATGTAGTAGCTCAAGAATCCAGACTGTTGGCTTCCAAAGTTACTTTGAGCGTCACCCTTCCTGCCCAAATTGTGATCCATCCTCATTCTGGATAAGGGGCCTTCTTTCCTGAGGTCAAAGAATGTAGTACTCTCCTTGCACTCGAGATAGAGAGTAGGGCATAGGTAAGCATCTCCTATATGTTTTTCATAGAGGGAAACTTAACAATTCAGACAAAAGAAATTAAGGCCCTATGTCTCTGTTTTGGGTTTTGTTTACCTCTACATCAATCTCCAGGACCAGACTCTGAACTCTGCGAGCATTCAGTGTTTGCTAGTGACCAGAGTGTATAAAGTTCAGATTTCCTGACTACAGCCCTGTGCTCTGTAACTACCCACACCTTTGACTACCCATGCCTTTCGGGAAAAAGAGGGAGCAGGGGGGCAGTGTGCTCTGTAGTTTTTAATCGTGGAGCCAACTTACACCAATGTCAAGGGCAGGAACAGGGTCACAGCAGATGAGCAGATCTGGTGATACTGATAACGACATTGTATTGCTATAAGCATCCTCAGCCTCGATGTACCATGTAAGTTCTATGTGCGTGTGTTATTTAATAGATTTTCCTCTGCTTCCCATTCTCCTGTGGCACTCAACCCAGGGCTCTGTATATCTTAGCCATGTTGCAAAACTAAGTTGTTCCATGCACATCCCTCCTCCTTTCTTGAGAATTTAGGAGCCTCAACATTAGGGGACATGTCTTAATCATATTTTTTCTAGCATCTTTCATAGTGCCTGGCAGGAAAGGGTTTATTTATTCAAATTGTTGGGAAAATTGAATGAAAGGAAATTTTGCTCATACTGACAATACATATTTCAAATCTCCTGACGTGACTGGCCAATTACATAAATATTACCCACTGTGCCTTCAGGGCAATACGCAACACTATTGAATTTGTTGATGAACCACATATTTACTGAGCATCTATTATTTGCAATAAAGTTACCTAATACACAGCAGGGAGTAGTTCAAATGCAAATTGACTTCACTGAGCTCAGGCATTGTCTAATACTCCTAATAATAGGAATATGGGTCCTTTTTTTTTTGCTGAAAGTTGAATTTAGGGATTAATGAGATGTTAACGGTATTTCTACCAAACAGTGAGTTTCCTGTAATTAGGCATATTCAAGTAGATGGTGAATGAAACTATTATACAAGAGAGGTAAAGGTCAATTTCTGATTAACTCTATTCCAAAACAAGTTTTCCATGGTTATAAGGAGCAAAGAGAGATTCTTTAGCTACATTCTATAGGGCCTAAACTTACCTGACCTTGTTCAGCCATTGGTAAAGATTGTGATTATTCGTTGACATAGCGGGAGGTTCTGATAGTGTTAATATGGTGCACGGGCCCTAAGAATGCTCTAATCCTGAACAACACTGTAGTCACTCGCCAAGATGAGTTTCTGAAGGAGATGTCGTTACTAGGGGCAAAGCGAAAAAAAGCAAAGTGACTGAGGTTAGCTGAGCTTGGGCCCTGGACCCCAGTTCAGAGCTCTGGTAAGCTCTACTGGATCACAGCATTAAACATTTATTCTAAATTCTTAGGTATGAACTTCTTCAGGTTAGAGTCCAGTCCTCTACACAGGCCAGTCCCAGTGGAGAATGAGTTGGAGGAGAATTTCATTGAGATTTTCAGTGTCTTCCCTATCTGGCTGCCTGCTCTGGCTGGAATGATGGCATCCTCTCTAAAATCCATGTTGAAACTTCACCCACCTTGCAGTAGCGTTAAGAGGTATGGCTCTTGGGGAGGGGTGATTAAGTCATTAGGGCTCCCCCCTCGTGAATGAGATTAGCACCCTTGTAAAAGGGCTTGAGGTTGAAGGGAGTGCTATCTTGTTCCTCTGCTCTTCTGCCAAGAGGGGACACAGCATTCCTCCCCTCCAGAGGATGTGACAGCAGGTGCCATCTCGGAAGCAGAGGAGCAGCCCTCCCCAGACACCAAACCTGTTGGTTTCTTGCTCTTGGACTTCCCAGCCTCCAGAACAGCGAGAAATTAATTTCTATTGTTTATGAACTACCCAGTCTGTGGGATTTTGCTACAGCAGCACATATGAACTGAGACATTGCTACATGGAAGAATAACAGGACACAGCAGATGACCAGGGCTCACTGTCAGCTGTACTATTTTGCAGGAAGTAAGAGAGGCTGCATTTTTCTCTAGGCTAGTTTCCAGAGCACAGACAAGAAGTGTTGATGAAGGAGAGTGTCACAGAGAGAAAGTCAAAGCCATATCAGTGAACTTTTAATGATCCTCAGCAAATGTGGGCAATCCATTCCCTGCAAGGTAATTCATCGAGATTCTGTGCCCTGCTCTGGATGGGGAGGGGTAAAGACAGGCATGAAATAGTGTCCCCCAAAGGCTGGGCTCATGGACCAAATCTGATGGGATGGAATTCCTACCATATGTGCAGCACTATGGTAGGTGCTGTGGCTGTGTTATCCAAGCTGATAATTGTGGTCATTGTTCCCATTTTACAGATTAGGAACACAGGGCTTCCAGAGGCTAGATGGCTTCCCTACTTATCCAGCAAACGAGCAGCAAACTGGCATTCAAAGCTGAATTTCTACCCAATTCAGTTCCACTACATCCATCAAGCATTCAGCGGTCTGTGATTCTAAGATTCAGTGCTTCCGTGGTCCCATGAATGATTCTAACGCTGCAGTGTGTTGAAAAGCTGCACAGGATGGGTGGGAAGGAGACGCAAGGGAGGGTGAGGTGATAGAGAAATTATGGAGATGATCGTCGGTTTGGTTCCCCCTCGCTCCCCACAAAACATTCTTGTTTATTTCTCTGCGTTTCTGCCAGGCAGGCATGTGACCCGAGAACAGCTCCCTGGTGAGGCAGGGTTCTTCTCATTTCCTGGCTCCTAATCTAATAGAAATGTCTAAACTAGTTGGCTGGCTCTGCCTGAGAGAGGGGAAAACAAAATAGTAGGATCAATCACTCCATTGGAAACTGCATCTGCAGAAAAGATGTCATGAAGGGGCCGGCGGGGCCGGAGCTCTGTTTGCCCAGGCACTTCTCCTAGCAACCGCTGGCCCCCCTCTCCTTTCTTGGCTGCAACTTGACAAAGGTGTCCAGCAGGGCCTTCCCGAGCCCGGCCAGGGCACTGTGCCCTGCCAGCTGTCAGCCAATTCTTTTCCCTTTGCATTAGCGCTTTACAACTTGATTCGGTCTCTGCCTGTTGCCAACCAGAGGGTCAGGTCTGAGTCTCTAGCCTGCCATCTCTGAAAGTCTCCTTATTAAAGGCATTTAAAAAATAATATCCCAGTGGAAAGCTGCCAAGAGTTATTTGAAACTCCACTTATCCCCATGGGAAAGTCGGTGCAAGTTGTCCCTGGGTAGCATCCATTTTTGGCTGGAGGACAGAGTCCTAGATACACACTAGCAGAGTGGTTTCATATTTATAATTACAGGGACTGCAGCTGTGGCTCAGCTCTCAGGTGAGTGGCAGAGACTTTACCTATGCCCTAACCACAAATGGAAACTACAGACTCAATCAATACCTGGTCATCTACAGGAGGAGATGCCCAGAGGCAGAGGTATCCTACACTGAGCTGACACTGTCCTTGGAAATTTAACACACTGATGGCCACACTAGAAAAAAAAAAATTCTCTCCGTGTTTTATTACAAAAATATAATTAAAATTTAGAAAAAAAAATGGTCCTTTCTAATTTAATGAAAAATATGTCATTTTTTATTGTTTTCTGTGTGTGAGTTAGATGCAACTTGAAAAATAGTTCATAAGGGCAAAGGTAAGGAGATGTGTGAGTTACATATGTTTCACGTGGCCCCAGGCTCAAAACTAGCATGAGTTAAATACAACTCACATGGAAGTTAATGTGTTATGATGATTGTCTGAGGTTTGACAGGTTTCATTAACATCTTTACATGTTAGGAGCTTGCCACGTCCCTTTCTGTGGCACCATCTTCTTTCTCTAGCTTCCTAGTCAATATTGCCAGGAAAATAAAGTGTCCAAGAAAAATGGTGTTGAAATAGATGTTACCTTGTTTCTCAGAGTTTGGGCAGAGATCACAAAAGCCAATAAGAGTCTGAGATGTGCCATGGACAAAAACACTCTCAATTAAGATCCTACACCACACTGAGGATATGCGAAGAGATGGCGAAGAAACTGCTCCTACCAGCATGAGTTCTACAGCACAGGCTGCCCACCTGGAAATGGATTAAAGAGGATGGGGAAGATCTTTCTGGAGAGAGTTGTCAATGTGCCATATGCCCATGGGGGCCTCGGGGCAGGAGAGAGGGGCTGGAAGAGAACCACCTGGGGGCATTCCAAGTGTCCCTGGAGTTGGGACAGCATAAGAAACTAGGCACCTGACTCACCTGTCCCTGAGCTGCAGGAAAGAGCTATAACTCCCACTGCTTGGCTGTCGGGCAGAGGTGGAACTAGCAATATTGACTAGGAATCTGGAGAAAGAAGATGACCCCAACAGAGGGTGGACTTCAGTCCAGGAGCTGAGGGGAGGACTGTAAGCAGTCAGGGGAGGAAGCATTGCCCACTGTAAGGGAAGTCCTGGTGAGATTCTTGGTGATGGAGGAAAGGGGACTCCAAAGAATGTTCAAAAGTCCTCCATAAGGAAGAGAATTCCAACACCCAGCAGGTCCAATGCCAAACCCAATGGTATTAGTTAAGTGTACGTTAACTGCCCTCCCTAATTCTTTCCAGTCCTGAAGGGACCCAAAGTGCAGCCAGAGAGTGATGGAGCAAGACAGAGGGAGGGAGACCACTGTCATCAACTTCCCTCTGCCCCTGGGCAGGTTTCTCAGCCAAAGGAAGGCTGAGCTGGGAAAGGAAGACAATTTTAAGAGAATGATAGTTTAGTCTTTGGATATGACTCTAGATTGGATTATTTTAAATTCCTAGAAAAATACACTCTTAATTATTATATCTTTTGTTTAATCTGAAAATGATTGGGGAACATTTTATTATCCCAGACTGACCTGAAAAGCTGAGGATCTAATTGAAATTTCATGCAGCTTTAGTGGAGATGAAGGATGGGCAAGTGGGGGAAGAATCTAAATTTAAAGTACAGTGGCTGACAGAATAATGTTGCTTTCTGTCTATACTCATCTAGTCTAATTATTAAACCTGTTGCATAGAGTTCTCCTAAAAACCAGGAGGCTCTAGCACCAAAACCATAAAATAAAATAGGTACACTATTAATCAAAAAGCTACATTAATTATATGATTGGGGCATACAATATACAGTTTTTTAAATACGGGAAAAACTATTAGCACAAGATCATGCCTCCCTTCTGCTGCCGCTGGACATTCCCATGAGTCATTGAGCAGATGGAATATTCTAACTGAACACTTAGGCCACTTTAGTCACAGTATCACAATGCCCCCATTGTACTTTTATAATGCTAAATGCCATTGGAAACGTTCTGTTCAGGGTGTTACATTCAATACCCTGTCATTGATTTCTCTAAGAAATATAATGAGATTTTACAGAACTTATCAAAGCATTGGTGTGCAGGAAAACACCCCATAGCCACATTTTTTTCTCCCATAGCCTAGAATTTCTGGAGAAATATAGTCTGCCTATTTAATAAGAAAGACAGAATTCACTCCATTGATTGAAAGAAGCCACTTTTTCATGTCAAGAAATGTTATGATTTCTGAGTGTCACATACAAATGACAGAGAGCTGCTCCCACAGCTTCCCTGACAAAGCTTCTCTGCAACAGATAAGATGTGTCTCACCTTTTCTTCTCTTGCATACAGAGTTGGTCATTGACAAATTATAAAATCTCTGGCTGACATGTGTCTCCCATATCTGGCCAGCCACTCCTTCCTGTTTTCCTGCCTATATGCGGTGGCCTTAAAACATGTGTTTAAATTTGTTGGCATCTTACCCATCAAGTCTAATTCCCCTCCACTGGAATGTGAGCTGGCTTTAGTGATTGATTTCTCACAAACAGAAAATGGCAGAAGTGATGCTGCGTGGCATTCGAAACTAGGTCACTAAAGGCAATAAGCACAGCATCAATTGGAATCACTTGGAATCCTGGCTCTCAGAACCCTTCCGCCATGCTGGATCCCAGGCCACATGGAAAAACTCATGCATGTGTTCTGGCCAATAGGATGGCTGAGGACCCAGCTCACAACCAGCATCAACACCATGCATGTGAGTGAGGAAGCCTCAGCCATGGTCATGCCAAAATTCCATGAAAGACCTTGAGTGAGAACCCCCCAGCTGAGCCCAGCACCATCAGAAATAATAATAGGTGATCACTGTTGTTTTATGGCAAAGTGTAGGATGGTTTGTGACACTGCTATAGATAATCATAACATAATCATAAACGTATAAGTAATCATAACAAGATGCCCTGCTAGAGATACTTTAAACATGCCTGTGCTCGTTGAAACACTGCTTCCATTCTGGGAATATATCGTATGATTTAGAACTCAAAATATGGTAATAACTTTTCTGCAAAGAGTGATTTTTTTTAATAGTAAAATAGTAGAAAAGAACTATTTCCCTATTATTGAATACCTGGACTACAAAACTATTCCAAAGCCATGTGATGATATGTTATGAAACTATTAAAATGTACTTTTATGCTCTAGGATTTCCAGTCTGGACAAATGGAGTATGTCCCTGCTCCTCCCTGGTCAATACAACTGTAAACTCTGAACATAACACAAGGGGCAACCAAAGAAAAACACTGAAAAGAGGTAAGAAGGCAAACTGGTTTAGGATCCTATCACTGGAGGAACAACACAGTTTCAGGGTGTCTTATGTACCCCCACCCAACAGAAGGCAAATTAAAGCCACATTTCTTGACCCCCCGTCCCCCACTAAGCACCAGATGGTAGCACAGGTGTACTGATTCTTCCCCTGCATTTAACTAAAGTGCTACCTACCACAACAGATTAGACTGGCACAACTGTAGGGGGGATTGATCAGGTGATGTACTAATAAGAAGCCAAGGTAAGAATGCCATATTTCCTTTAGGCTAGAGACTCCTCTTCCTCACTGTGAGGTATTAGGTGGCGCTGGGAAAAGGGATACTCCACAATAAACAGCTCAGCCCAGGAAGCCTTTTGTCCCATGGACCTGGGATTCTTTTCCACCACTTGGAGACTTTGGAGGACCATGGAGAGCCAGAAGCAGGGATCCAACCACAACAGGTGCCTTTCATCCAGAAATCTCAATTGGACCCTTATGACCAGGGGAAATACCACCACAAGTACCCAGCCAGGGAAGCTTCTTCATGCCCAAGGCTTGAGATGCCTGTACCCCACCAAGAGACACTGAGTGGCCTGTTCTGAGGAAAACCCTTCCACGCCCTCAGTCAGCACTAGCAGGAACAATTGTGAGCCCAAGCAGCACTGGATAAACCAAAATAAATACAAAGGCTCTAAAATTCAAACTGGCATTGAAACCATAGCCCATAAAAGTAGGTCAGAGCCCATGTCTAAACCTAAGTAGAGTGATATCCTGCTAATATACAATATTGAAATGAGACCCAGAGTCTCCAAATATAATAGATAAAGTGACTAGAATATTATAAAAAATTACTCATCACTTCAAAAAATAAAAAAACAAAAACAAACAAACATGAAAAACACAACTTAAATGAGAAAATACAATGAACTAACAATAGATGTGAATCTGATGTTGGCATTACCTGACATGGATTTTAAAGGTTTTGTCATAAAACTGCTTCAACCACCAATGATAAATTGTCTTGAAGCAAATGAAGAATTATGAAATCTCAGCAAGGAAATAGGGTTTATGAAAAAGAATCAAATGAAAATGATAGAACCGAAAAACACAATAGAAAAAAAAAAAACTTGCTCTGTGAGCTTGCTAGGAGAGTTGATAGAACATAGAGGGTTGGATAAAGCATAGGATCCACGAATTTGAGGACAAGCCAATAAAACTTGCCTAGTTTGAATAACAGACAGAAATTAGATTTTTAAAAAGGAGCCTAGAGCCTCAGGGACCTGTGGAAAAGTAGTGAAAGATCCATTATTCATATCATCAGAGTCCTAGAAGAAAGGAGAAACACATTGGATCTTGGATAAAAACTTTCAAAATTTGGTGAAAAGAAAAACTTACAGATTTAAGGAACTGAGCAAACCCCAAACAGAATAAACATAAACATATATAAAACTATGCTATTTTGCATCATAACTAATTTTCTGCAAACGAAAGACAAAGAAAAAATATTGATAAAAGCCCAATAGAAACAACACATTACCTACAGCAGAACACCAATTCTAATGACTGGATTTCTCACATGAACCCATGGGGCCAGAAGAAAGTGAAAGAATACTTTTCAAGTGCTGAAAATAAAAAAAAAGAACTGACAGCTGCAAATCTATATCCAGTAAAACCATCTTTCAGGAATAGGGGAGAAATAACATTCTCATACAAAAGAAAGCTAAAAGAATTTGTCACTATTAGATCTACCCTTAAAGTTTGGCTAAAGGAATTTCTTCAAACAAAAGAAATGATAAAAGAAGGAATCTTGGAGCATCATGATGGAAGAAAGAACAATGGAAAGAGCAAGTCTAGGTATGTACAAAAGACTCTTTTTATCTTCACAAGCTTTATAAATCATATTTGATGATTGAAACAAAAATTATAATACCATCTGATACTCAAGACTGGCGTGTAAAAGGTAGAGAAGAGAAAGGACATAAATGGAAAGTTTTTGTGCTTCATTCAAAGTAGTAAAATACTGATACTCTTAGATCATGATAAGTCACACAATGTGTATTATTATACCGAAAACAACTGCTGAAAACACTATATAAAGAAACAGTGAAAAACACTAAAGAAATCAAGCTGGGATCCTTAAAAATTTTTTTTCAAGTGATCCTCAGGAAGGTGAGACAAGAAAATCAGGAAACAAACATAAAAAGCAGTGGCAGACTTAATCTCTTAATATACCAATAATTATTTTTATTGTAAGTGGTCTTAATACACCACCAACAAAAAGACAGATTGGTAGGGTAGATAAAAACCTTATGACACAGCTATATTCTGTTCACGAGAAACTCACTTCAAATTCAATGACATGGGTAGGTCTAAAGTGAAAGGATGGAAAAACTGTAGGGGGACTTAGTTAAATTAAAAAGTTCCTGTACAGCTAAGTAAATAATCAACAGAGTAAATAGGCAACCTATAGAATGGGAGAAAATATTCTCAAACGGTACATCTGACAAAGGACTAATATCCAGAATCTACAAAGAATTCAAACAAATCAGCAAGAAAAAAACGAACAACCCCATTAGAAAGTGGGCAAAAGACCTCAACAGAGTTTTTTCAAAAGAAGATATACAAATTTCCAACAGGCACATGAAAAAATGCTCAACATTACTAACTATCAGGGAAGTGAAAATTAAAATCACAATGGGATACCACCTTACCCCTATCAGAATGGCCATTATTTAAAAATCTAAAAACAATAGATGTTGGCATGGACACAGTGAAAAGGAACACTTATACACTGTTGGTGGGATAGTAGATTAGTACAACCTTAATGGAAAGCAGTATGGAGATTCCTCAAAGAACTAAAAGTAGATCTACCATTCGATCCAGCAATCCTACTCATGGGTATCTATTCAAAGGAAAAGAAGTCATTATATCAAAAAGACACCCATACCCAAATGTTTATTGCAGCATAATGCACAATTACAAAAATGTAGAATCAACATAAGTGTCCATCAATTGATGAATGGATAAAGAAAGTGTGAGGGGTGTGTATGTGTATGTACACACACATACACATGCGTACACACACACCCCATGGAGCACTACTCACCCATAAAAGGGAATGAAATAATGTCATTTGGATGGAACTGGAGAACATTATCCTAAGTGAAGTATTTCAGGAATGGGAAAACAAAACCACGGGTTCTCACTAGTAAGTGGGAGCTAAACAATGAGTACACATGGTCATAAAGTGGTGTGAAGGACATTGGAAACTAATGAGGTGGAGGAGGTCAGAGGAGTAAGGGATAAAAAAAACTTATCAGGTACAATGTACACTATTATGGTGAGGGGCACAAACTAAAAGCCCTAATTTCAGCATGATACAATTCATCCATGTAACAAAAACACTTGTATCCCCTAATATTTTGAAATAAAAATAAATAAATATTAGCTTTTATAGAGATAAAAAAAGAAAGTTCTCATCTATGTAAACAATGGAATACTATTGAGTAGCAAAAATAAATTATCGATACTTGCAAGAATAGGGATGTCTCTCATAAATGTATATTGATAAAAAGAAGTATATCACAAAATAATACAAAGAAGAGAATTTCATATGAATTGCCAAAACAGGCCAGAAAACCCCTAAGGCATATTGTTTAAATATGCATACCTGGTGTATCTTTGGAAACAGCATAAAATTATACTTAAAGTCTAAGGTAATAAATAGGTGCCTCTTTCAGGAAGAGACACTTGGAGATCCTGGGGTGGTGGACTATTCTACTTACTGGTCTAGTTTGGTCAACACAGGTTAGTTTTACAATCTGCTTAAATTTAAGCTTCACAAATGTGTTTGATTCATGCTTTTGCTTCTCAAAATAAAAGGTCTTATTTCTTAAGTTTAAAACAATATATATGAGAGAAACATTAATCAAAGAAAATCAGGAGTGGCTATAGTAACATCTGTTAAAGTAAACTCATAGCAAAGAAAATTCCTACAAAAAAGGGGCATATCATTATTACATATGATAAACAAATCAATTTTCAAGGAAAACCTAATGATCCCAAATACGTATAAATCAAACAACAGAGCTTCAAAATACATAGAGCAAAAAAGAGCTGAAAAGGGAAACAGACAAATCCATGATTGTAGTTCAAGACTTCAACACTTCTAACAACTAACAGAACTACCAGAGGGAAATTGACAAGGTTATAGGATGTTTGATCCATACAATCAACCAATAGCTTCTAATGGACATATATTGAACACAGCAAACAAAAACAGAAGGATACACTTTTTTTCAAGTGCCCATGGAACATTCTCTAAGATCATATCCTGGACCATGAAATAAACCTCAAAAAATTTAACAGAATTTAAATTATATAAAATATTTTTTGTAGTCATGGATTCAAACTAGAAATCAATAAGACAAAAACAACAGGAAAATCTCTCAAGAGGAAAAATTAAGTAACGCACTCCTAAATAATCTGTGGGCCAAGTAGGAAGTTTGAAAATAAATAAAAATGCATACAAGAGAATGAAAATAAAAATAAACATATCAAAATATGTGTAATGCAGCTAAAGAAACACTAAGAGGGAAATTTGTAGCACTAAATGCTTACATTAGAAAAGAGGAAAGATTTCATTGTAAAAATGTTGAAAAGTATAACTTTTTGCATATTATATTTTGTCCCTCTTTGACTTTTCCATTCCTCCTTTAATTTTAAATTTTATATACTTTCCTTTTTGCTTACTTTGAGTTCCTACCTCAGCAAACTAAAAAATCAATGAAATAAGAAACTGGTTATTCAAAATAATAAATTTGATAAACCTCTAGTAAGACTGGCATAAATATAGAGATGAGACAAAAATCATCAATAGTGAGAATATAATATAACTACATATACAGTATTTCATATTCTGGGATATCACTATAAAAATCTGTAGCCATTAAAACATTAAAGAAATGCTAAAAATGACTTTACCCTCCCTCATAAATTTGACAACTTGGAAGAAATAGACTAATTTCTCAAAAACCACATACTACCAATACTCAAACAAGATGAAATAGATCATCTGAACAACTCTTACAGGCATTAAAGAAATTTAATTTGTATTAAAATGCTCCCCCAAGTTAAACCACAATGAGATATCCCTATATACCTATCAAAATGACCAAAATAAAAAAATAGTGACAACACTGAATGCTGGTGAGGATATGGAGAAACGGAATCA